>CAUYSK010051472.1:0-37550 GCA_963575035.1 Avahi laniger | reverse complement strand
AGCTCACAGCAACCTCAAACTCCTGGGCTCAAGCGATCCTCTTGCCTCAGCCTCCTGAGTAGCTGGGACTACAGGCATGCACCACCATGCCCGGCTAATTTTTTCTATTTTTAGTAGAGACGGGATCCCACTCTTGCTCAGGCTGGTCTGGAACTCCTGAGCTCAAGCAATCCTCCCACCTTGGCCTCCCAGAGTGCTAGGATTACAGGTGCGAGCCACCACACCTAGCCGAGACTTATATATTAAAATGTCTAACGCAGTAGATTAAAGAAAACTTGTAAATACCTGCAATTTCCAATAATAAAGAATTGAAATAAATTTTGGCTCAGACATACAGTTGAATGCAATTACTAGATAGCACCAAAAAGGAGCCATATATATTGTCATGGAATATAAAGATTGTTCACTATCTATACACACACACATACACAGACACACACACCAACTGATTTCATTTTGGTAAAAAGAAAAAAAAGGCATTTCCATGAATACATTCATTAAACTATTTAGAGAAGCAACAACACAAATAACCATTTCATTTGATTGTGATGCATATTGATTGGAAGAAGCTGCACCTAGCGTGTGTCACGACAGGAAACCCAAGCTAGTTAGCAGCTGGCACTCGCAGGGTGCGAGAACAGTTGAAAGGACATGTGCTGAAATGCTTTGCAACTTTATTTTTTCTTTTTAATTACCTGTATTTTTTGTAGTTTTTTTTTTCTACAGTAAAATGGATTACTTGGGGAGAAATATTTACTTTTAAATAATTTTTAAAGCAAAAAAGAAATGACACATGTAGAGGTAAGAAAAGGTGAGCTCAAGGACTCAGGCAGGAGGACCTTCCAGAAGAGTCTGCAGTATCAGCTGCCTCTGAAAGACCCCGCTGGATGGAGACCACGGTGAGCAAAGGAGGGTCTCACCGATGACCTACCTTTCGTATGGGAAACGTTTGTTTATTGTTGTTTATCTCCAGCCACCTTGCTCTCCCAGCCCGGGCCGTGTTTTCCTTGGCCTCCGCCTGGGTGCTGTCATCTCCTGGGTGTTCGTGCCTCACACAGCCACCTACACTCTCCTGCCTCCGCTCTGGCCCTAGTCAGACAGGCAGACCCAGGCTCGCTCACCTGGATTCCCCATCTTATTTGGTTGCACCACTATCCTCTCAAACTGGTGTCATTCTAGATTCTTCCCTCCCTTTCCCTATTGCAGGTTGCAATGATCCTTTAAATATCACTTTAAGCTTTCCTCTCTGACCTCCAGGCCACTGCCTTCCCCACCCCACCTGCATCCTCCCCCCAGCCCACCCACACCTGCACCTCCTTTGACTGTTTGATTCACACTCGACCACACCATGCCCTGCAGCATAAAGTCTCTTCTTTATAGTGTTGCAAATGATGATGCAATAGCATCAGTGCACATAAAACTTGGTGGTTTTTTTTCATTCAATTATTTCCTTAGGATAAAGTCCCAGGAACGGAATTCCAGGGTTGAAGGGTGGGGGATATCTTTATACATGAATACTTCCACTCTTGTGAAATTTGGCTTGAATGCACTGCTCCCTCCCCGTTCTCCAGTATAAATTTTTTTAGGGAATGTAGAAAAAAAATCTTAATTTTTGTGCCCTGACTCTACCTGTGTTTTTAAAATTCTCTTTTAAGTTAGGTCCAAGTTGTCTTTGAATCAAGAAAAATGATTTTCATTATAAAACATTATGTATTTGAGCACCTTTGATGCTCTAATTTTTTGGTGTTCTGTTTTGCGTTTACACACACATCACTTCAGGTTATAGAAACTTTATTCTAATTGGCAGGCAAGCATTGAACAAGTTTTGCAACGTGGCCATTTCTCCCCGGTGAACTCTATTAAAAATCAGAGCAGGGGTGGGTGGGGGTTGGGCTTACCCTCTTCCAGAGGCTCCAAGTCAATAGCAAAAAAAAAAAAAAAAGAAATTGGAAGGGTTTTCATCTGTATTAATTCTCACTATCATAATGAACCATTTTCTCTCTTTAATAAAGGCAAAAATTTAGTAGGTGAGGGTTCCTGTGTGGAGAGACACAGAAGATTTGAATTGACGTTTAGCAGTTTTTGGCAAACTTTGACTGCGCTGGAGCTTTCACTAGGATAAAATGGTAAGTGACCAAGTGATTGGAACATTCCTCCTCTGGGACATTTCTTCTGTCTCTCTCTCTCTGTTTCTCTGTCTATCTGTCTCTGGAATTATTCGGGAATCCTATCCGAGGGTGTCAGTGCCATGAGTGCTTATAAATCCTAGACTGATTTTATGTGATCTCTTCTGGGCTAAGTGGAGAGACTTCAGAAGAAATTAGATCTTCAATATAGACCACCAGCTTTACATAAAATGTATCATCTCTAGGCCAGATACACATTTTCAGCTACATAGCTTTCCCCTAAACCAGGACCAGTCTGGGGAATGCTTTTCTAAAATGCCTTCATCAAACTCTCTCCACCAGACTGCTGTCTGGACCCAGAGATCACAAAGTTTGCCCTCAGCTTCTGCTACAAACAAACCAACCTACCCTATGAAGATTCCTGGAAAGGTAGCTGCCCCAGGGCCTTTGCACTTGCTTTCACTCTGCCCACTCCCTTCCTTCCAGTTTCAGCTCCTACAGGGCTGCCTTGAAGCCTTCCTTGACTGCTCTTGGATGGGTCAAAGCCTCTCTTGTGTGTTCTCCAGGCACTTTGTACCTCTCCTTCACAGATGTCATTTTAGATTTATTTGTGTTTTTGTTTGTTGTCTCTCCAATGGGACTGAGCCCGATGGAGACAGGGCCAATGTCCCGGACGATGTCCACTGATTACTACCCAAAGAGTGATTAAGGCCATGAGTATAATCTGCAAAGTCAAGACAAGATGCAGCCTTAGAGTGCATGGGAGGTGGGACATCACACTGAAGAGAAGTACCCTTTGGGAAAGAGGGCCTGTGTCGCTACTCTTTTATTCAAGTGGACGTAATGAAAAAGCACTAAAACCACAGAGATGGCAGCCATCTCAGGAGAAGCACTTCAGCGAGGCCTGGGGACCTTGAAATGCAGACCCACCGCTCTCCTCTCCACTGCTCTCTCCCGGTCAAAGCTTCTGTCAGCTCTTGGACGGACCATTCAAAAACTCCCATCCCACTTCCTCTCCTGCTCCACAAAATCCACCTTCCACACAGTAGCTACGAAAATTGTACAATGACCTAAATAAAATTGTGTCACCACCCTGCTCACAGCTCAGTGTGACTTACCACCCCAACCCCTGGGCTGGGTGGCCCCGTGCCACCTGGCTTTGGCCTGCCCCTCTCCCCACCGGCTCTGCTCCAGCCACACTGGCTGCTTTCGGGAACGTCAGCCACGCCGAGCTTGTGCCCATCCCGGGCTGGCTCCCTCCACTGGGAAAGCTCTTTCCAAAGCTCTCTCTGTGGCTGTGCCTTCTCTCATCCAGGTCTCCATTTAACTGCTGCCTCCCGGGAGAGGGGAGGGCCTTCCCGGACTCCAAGCACGCAGCTCTCACGCTGTCCTAGTTCCTTGTCTTCCTAACTCTTATCCCTGTCCGAGTCGTTGTTTTTCTCTTGTTGATGTGTTCGTCACTGTCTTTTCCTCCCAGGGCCACATCTGAGAGCAGGGCCTCCTAGTACAAGGCTGAGTGCTCACTGCCTGGAAGGATTCCTGGGACCCGGGGCAGCGGCATAGGTTTGCCAAGGGGAAGAGTGAACATGCTTTGAATTAACACCAAGGAAAATGACGGTGAGTGAAGCAGAGGAGAAACAGAGTCTCAGGATCGCAAGGGGCCTGGGATTCATCGAATCCATCATGGCAGCCCTGACGTGCACTCCCAGAGCAGTCTGACCTCCTGCAGTGACTGAGAGCTATTACGGCTCAGTGGACGCAGGGGGATAAACGAAAATAGCCAATAAGGTGACTCTATGACATGATCCAATGAGGTGACACTATATAGTTTTCAGGAGCTAATTTAACAATCCCACTCTGCTTCACCACTGGACGTGACATTTCCGAAGCACATGTGCAGTGGAGACGCAGGCGTGTAAAATAACAGCCTAAGTTGGGGCCACAAGGGAGGGGACGACGGGAAGACGAGCCTGGGGAGGCAGTCAGAGGCGAGGCCCGGCTTTGGACTCCAGCTCTGCCTTTTGGGGCTGTGTCTCAGCGCAGGTGAAACACCTGCAAAGAAGAAAACGGATGACGTCATGATACAGTCACGTGCCCATAATGACGTTTGGGTCAATGACAGACCACATACAGGAGACTGCACCTTTTCTATGTTTAGGTATGTTTAGATGCCCGAGTACTCACCCCTGTGTTCCGGCCGCCTGCAGTACAGTAACAGGCTGTGCAGGTGCGTGGCCTGGGAGCGGCTGGCTGCACCCTGCGGCCCGGGCGTGCAGTAGACCGTACCACCTGGGTGTGCGCCCTCTATGATGTTCACACAACAGCACCGCCTAACAGTGCATTTCTCAGAACGCCCCCCTGCTGTCAGGTGACGCATGGCTGTCCCTAGCACACAGTAAGTGCCCAATAAATATTTGTTTCAGTTCTCTCACAATTGTTCCCACAGGCAGACAACTGCTGGGCACAGGACCACTCTACTAGAAACGACACTTCCCAGCCTCCCTTGCGGTGCGTGGGGCTGTCTGACCAAGTTCTGGGCAACGTAAGGTGCAGCTTCCTGGTAGGGCCTTAAACCCTGGGCATGACGCATGACCCCCCCACTCTCCCTTTACGCCCCTGGCTGGGGCCCCTGCGCTGCAACCCGGCTTCCCCCGCAGAGATGAACAGCAGGCCCTGGAGCGTGAGAGGGCGCAGGAGGGAGTCGCTGGTGGAGCACAGCAACCTGCTAGCCCCGCTCCTGGGCTGCTGGGGCAGGGGAGTGAACATCTGTCTCAGTTGAGGCCTTGCGTGGGGTGGGGGTTAACAGCAGTGGCCTTCACCTCGCTAACAGGCGGGAAGCCTGGGCCCAGACGCCGACATTCGAATTGGACGTGGCAGGGTAAGCAGGCACGTCAGTGCAGTGGGCGCAAATGCCGGGAAAAAGGAGCTCCGTTGTATGCCAAAGCCCGGAGTCCCTCCGTCAGCCTCTCCTGCGCGTCGATCACACAGATTCCTGCCCTCCCCCAACCCCCGCACCACCACCTCGGGTCAGCGCCGTGACCCACAGGTTCTGGAGATGCGGGCCGGACACACCGCCGCTGAACTGACGTGGGAAAGCTGTCGAGGCAAGAGTACACGGCCCTGGCTCCCACAGGAATTTGAACTCCACAGCAGGCTGCTGCGTCTTATCTCTTCTTTTAGGGCAGATGTCACTGCTTTTAAAATTGTGATGAAAGGTATAACCCTTTCCCCAGAAAAGGCTCCTCTCCCCACCCCCCATATTTGAACACGTTTTCAGACACCAAAGAATCCAGGCTCTGGACTCCAGTGGAAGGACCCCGGGGGCAGTGGTTTCAATCAAGAGGGGTCCTGATCAGCCCTGAAAGCCATGAACTCTCACGGCAGTGTGGGGACCAAACAGGTGGGAGGCGGTTTCAGGTGGCAGGTCCAGCTAACAGGGCTGAGAAGCAAGTGACCGTGGGGGTCTGGACCAGGCAGCGTCAGGGGCTGGAGGAGGTGGGTGAGCTAGGGAGGGGGAGGCGGGCAGTGACAGTGGTGGGGGCACATTCAAAGGTGAGAGGGGTTTCCCACAGGGAAAGCCCCGTGGAGGGGGCCAGTGGAGGGCGGATGCAGGGACAATGACTTCAGTTCTTTGACATCTCCAGGTTACAACAATGAATGGAAGGACTGCAAGGAATTTAGGTGGTGATTCCTGGAAAGCCCTGGAAATTCAGGTAGAAGTTTGGAGAGGGCCCAGGTAATGTTCCGATGCTGGAGGAGTATGCGTGACAGCCCTGGAGTACAGTGACAGTGACGTCCTGGCCTCCTCTAGGGAGGAGGTGTAAAGTGAGACAGAAAGCAAGGTCTGGAGGAACCCACCTCCCAGGGGCAGGCAAAGAGGAGCGCTCCCCTCCACCCCGGAAGGGGAGAATTAGGGGAGACAGAGAGACCAAGGGACAGAAAGGTCCAGCCCAAGGGACCCTGAAAGTCCGATGGGTTGGGCAGCCCAGAGGTCACCCGGGATCCCTTGATAATGTCTTTTTCTTTTGCTCACTGTGCCGCGAATGTCCTTGTCCTTACTAAAATCACCGCCAAGTATTCAGGGATAAGGAGACACAACCTCAGCAAATGGTTTAGGAAAACATACACGTGTGTTTGGCCACACTGTGATAAGGCCAGTGCGGCAACAAGCTCCCAAGTGAGAATCTGGGCGCAGGGCTTGCAGGAGTTCTTGGCAATATTTTGCAATGTCTTTAAGTCTGACATGCTGTAAACATAAAAATCTCCTCGATTTAAGAAGAGTACTTTGGGGAGCACGACAGTGGAGGCTTAGCCCGTGTGAACGAGGCTTTGGGGAAGCTTAGTGTGAGGGAAGGAAAAAGGAAGGAGACAGTGACGATTTGAGGGGTGAGATTTTTTTAAAGATGGGGAAGGTGCCTGGACATATTTTAGGGCTGAATCAACTGTCCCAGAGAGGGACGGAGAGGGGAGGAGGCCAGAGAGGGGTGCGGAGGGTGGCCCCTGCCTGCGAGGAAGAGGCACCCCCTGCGACGAAGAGGAACCCCCAGGGACGGCCCCAGGAAGCGATCCCCCTTTTGAGGCGGCGCTGAGTCAGCGCGGGGCTCCCGGGTTGGGGGCGGGGTGGGGGTGAGGCTGGCCCGCCCCGCCCGCGCTGCTGGGGGCCGGGACCCCGACTCCCCACCGCAGACTCAGGTCGAGCGCTGGGTCCCCACTCCTGGGCTGGCGTCTCCGCGTGGGGGCGTTTCCGAGCGAGCCGGGGCGGGGGCACCTTCTGGCCGCCCCTGTGCCTTGAGGGCTACCCCCCCCACCCCCCCGCAGCCGATGTTGTTCTCACTCCGCTCCTGCACCTGAGCCCGCTCTGGGTGCTCGCCCGGCAGCAGGTCCCCGCGAACCCCACTTTGCTGCCCCCCATGCGGGGACAGCGCGTCCTTTCCTTCAGCGCCACCCTGACGGGGGCGAGGGGGGCCGAGGAGAGGGGCAGACCCGGGTTCAGCGGCCGGGCTTGGCGCGGGGGAGGCTGCCGGGACCCTGCGCAGGCAAAAGGGGGCATCGTGGTGACCCGTCCTCTCTCGCAGTGGGCTTAATTTCACCCAACCCTCCTTCCCCTGGGGACCCCCTGCAGGTGCAAAAGCGGCTGTGGCTGGGGCCAGGCCTAGGATGAGGCGAGTGGGCACAAAATCCAGGGAGGGGCGCCAACCCCGCCCCCACCACCCCAGTGATCGAGATAAATCATATTTTAGTGCACTGTTTTTAAAAATCCAAATTCATGCGAAAAATTCATGATGAACAAAATATCCCAAAAAATCTACATAAAGGACCAGTGTCAGGAAGGTGAAGAAATGCCACGCCCCACCAAGCTGCAGTCCGTGACACAGGCCTTCCCAGGTGGACAGGTAGCACAGAGGGCGGAGGCTGGCAGGTTTCCATGGTGGAGGGGCTTTTGCTTAGCAAGTAGGTTTATCCTCGGAGGGTGACTTGGACACCACCAGGCCTGCCGCTGGGACTGGACGGATGGCTGAGACCGGGTCTTTGGGATGGAGCCACTTCTGGGACTGTCCAGGATTGGAGACGGGAAGGGTCTTGGCCCCAAGGGTTTGCAGGCTTAGACACAGCCACACAAAACGTGTCCCGTCCCCGTGGGAGAGCCCACAGGGCCACCCAACCTCCAGAAGAGCGGAAGGTCCTGGTCACTCCTGTGCCTACCTTTCCCCTTGGCCCCTGGCCAGCTGGGTTTCCCATAACCATTTTCAAAAAACACACTGGATTTTCGGAAATGGAATTTTGGAATCCTAGCCTCAGACCACTGTCATCCGCCCTCAGATGGCCGTTTCCCTCTGTGGTCAGAGACACCACGTCAGACTTTTGAGGAAAAGGATGATTTAGTTTTTGATTCACTCCAAAGATCAGACATACACATCCTCTTACACTTGTTTGTCTCTTTGGGGCTCAATCCGGTCCCATGGAACCCACTTCACAGAGACAGCGTGTGGAGCAGGGAAGTTTCATAACCTGCCACAGTCGCCCTGGGGAGCTGGAACTCGGTCCTCTTAGGAAACCCGCTACCTCTCCCTCCACCCCGACATCTGATGGGACGTGCTCTCTGCCAAGGAAAGGACCGCTTTATTATATTTATTTTCATTTTATTTGTTTATTTTTGTTTATCCCTGCGAGGAGGGGGCCAGCAGGGGAAGGAGGGGGTGCCGGGTGGGGAAGACCAGGAGCCACGTTACAGATACAAAAAAATACAAGGGGTGACATAGATGGGTTTCAGAGCTGCTACAAGCTGGCCCCTCCCATGTATTTAATCACGGTGACTTACAGAATCTCCCAGGGGTTGCCCAGAGAGGGTGTGGCCTTAGAGTCCAGGAAGGCAATTCCGGCAAAAGCTGGATTTGAGCTTGAACATTCCGGTGCCTTGGCTGTCTATCTGGCCTGCTGGGGCCTGGGGGAGCGTGTAAGGATAAACTCTGGGGCTCTCAGCAGCGAGGCACAGCTCAGCGTTGAGTGCGCTTCATCTCGGTTCTTTCACGTTTGCCCAGAGCAGGTAGACGTTCCATTGTCTCTCTTGAGTCAGGCCCTTTGAATTTGTTTTACGTTTATTCTGAAACAACCCAGGGTTGGCCGAAGTCATCGTCATTCAAGCTCTAGACTGTCAACCCCCCCACCGTTTGCCTAGCCATTGAGTTTAAAAGAAGAAACAGAGTATAATGCTCTTTTGTTTGATTTTGCTTTCACTCTTTCTGGAAAATGGGTCTGTGGGTGGGAGTGGACGGATTGCAAACCCGTAGTGTGAGACAGAGATTCTGCAGCCGCTGGTGGCCGGCCTGGGGGCGCCCTGCGTGTGTGTGGTTCTCGTTCTCAGGTAGGTGGGTGCACCTGGCGTAAGAAGATGTAAAAAGGCAGAAGAACCATCAAGAGAGAGAATTGAGGCAGAAAGGACTGACCACCTGAACCGGCCTTCCCTGAGGGCTGGGAGAGCTGCCACCAAGACCACCCTCGACCTGGACGCCTCCAACGCAGCCTCTGCCCACCTGGAAACTAGTCAGGGCCAACATCGGGTGTTTCATCGTCTCTCCTTAATGTCTACCCCGTAGAAGGAGAAGGCGCCCTCGGTCAGCTGGACGCTTGCTGAAAGCGTCCCGGTTGTGCCGGGCACAGGTCATGACCTAAGATATTGACCCATCCTAAATAGGGTCGGCAAAACACACATGCCCAGATCAGACTGGAACTGCAGGTTGTTTAAAACAGTGCTTTCTTCTTGTGATTTCATTCCTTTATGTCTTATCAATTTAAAGAGTTCTTCAATAGTTATGAAAATTATAAAGTTCATGAGAGCAAAAAGGCAAAAGTGCTTTTAGTGTTACAGTAGGTGTAACTCTCTACTTCGTCTAACTACGTGGTATTTCTGTGATTTCAGGCTAGTTTGCTTAGATATATAATGAAATTAATGCCATTTTCTTACATTTATACTTAGGAGATGGGATAAGTACATTCCAAATGTGGTTTTGTAAAACACGGGGCTTTTTGAAGAACTCAGCATCCGCTAAAACTGATGAACGCCTGGGCGGCAGAAGGTGGCCGGATGTGGACTCAGTTCTCTCTGCCCAGAGCTACGCTCCTTTGCCTTGTGTGTTGTGCACAGTTCAAGGGGGAAGGCAGGCCCCGCGTTAGTGCCGACGCCAGTGAGGGCCCGAGCACGTGCCCCTGAGGCTGAGTTCCTGGGACTGAGTTGCTGAGCAGAGGCACGTGGCAGTGAAGCACCTAGAAGCTCGGGGAGCCCCATCCCCTCCATTTAAAGTATTCTAGGACCAAGCTTTTTAGAAAACCTAGAAATAAGATATTCATTTCTTAAATGATTTACCCACTTCTAAGTAATGGCAGTCACATCACAAGCATAATTTATATCAACATCAGTAGTTTGAAGTATGTAAATTACACTCCTGTTGTAAAAAAGTTTCACTAAGCAAGAAGGAGCACAGGGAAAGCATTTCATTTATGTAAGAGGAAAACATGTTTGTCATGAGTTTAGAAGCCCTCGTTTGTATATTAGCAATTTAATACTGATTTAAAGGATCCTTCTGTTTCCTAAATAAATCTGCCTCTAGGGGGCAAGATTCTATTTTCCTCTACCATGGGTTTCTACACAGTTCTAAGAGTAATACAACTAAATTTCTTTTACGAATTGAAAGGGATCAGAATATGCCACCCCAAAATATACCACTTTGGTGCAAGGATCATTTTGAGCTGAAGCAGACACAGGAAAAGCTCTCTGCCCTTCCCTGCCTGGCTAAAGGCAGAGCATAAACTTCCTTGTGGAGGCGGCCCTTTCTCTGTTATACCAGGAAGGCAGGGCAACTTTCATTACTGGAGATGGCCTGAGGTGAGTCTGCATAAACAAACCCACTGAATGACCCTTATCTTCCATTAGTTTTCCCCATATATTCATCTTCCTGCAATTTACTGCCCCTAGAAGCCCAAACTCCTTTTCCTTTGTCTTGTCACCTCTCCACATTTTATCGCCCTTTGTTAAAATGATATATAAGCCCCCTGAGTTTAACCACTTCTTTGGATCTTCATTTCTTTTCTGTGAGGGCCTCTCATCATGTAAAATTTAAAATATTAACATCAAATAGAATCTGTATGCTTTTCCTCCTGTTAATCTGTCTTTTGTCCGTCTAATTCGCACACCCTAGGGACAGAACATGAGAGGGTAGGGGAAAGTATTTCCTTCCTCTGCAGTATTCTCTAATTAGAGTCAAGATTGGTGTTCCTATAATTTGATCTGTAAGATTTTATTATATAATAAATAATTTTGGGAAAGAAACATCCAAATTTATGACCATAGCATGGATCCATTTGAAAAATTCTTTCTAGACCGATTTGTATCCTCCTCAGCACCCCAAGAATATCTTTTCCTCAGTCTGAAGACAGAGACGCATCCTGACTGCAGAGATTTCCAAGTTTAAATAAACACAGAAAAACTAAATGTTTGTGCTTCTCTCCTTCGGAGGGTTTCTTCCCATTGGCTGGTGATTCCCCAGGGGCTGCTGTCACCGGCTGTGCTGACGGGTCCTTATTTGCTGATGACAGCCGAGCCTTTTCCCTGACCCTGGGCAGGAGACAATGCGAAGGTGTGAGAAGGAAGTGGTTTCAGGCTCCCCTGGATGAGGGTGCGGATGAACCACAGCACCGAGCCAGGGAGGGTCATCGCCATCACCGTTGTACTGCTCCTCCTCCTCCATCACCTGCCTTCTTCTCCGTCTTCTTCCTCCTCCTCCTCCATCTCCTTCCCCATCCTCCTCCTCCTCATGTGCACGTGTACACCGTGTCCGGCACCAGAGCGCTTGCCTCATAGGCCTCATCTCACAGCCATGGAGGATGAAAACCCCTCCTGGGACTCCGCTCCCATCCAAGACCTCAGATCCCAGGTGAGCAGTGACCAGCGTGCCATGTGCGTCTTCCTGTCTAAGGAGAGGGGGCGGATTCCAGCTGGTCACCAGGTGCATACAGAAGACCTATCGGCTCAGGGCCAGTTTTGGCTCCTCAGAGGAAAGGTGAAGAGTTCCCAGAAATAATTTATTCATCAGTCCAACAACTACCCAGAGCACCAGTAATGTGCAGGCACTGTGCTAGGCATGGGGTTGTGGAGCTGGAGAGTCAGAGATTGCCCTGCCCTCGGGAGAAAGGGAACCGGCCCTACAATCTAGTGTGAACAGAGGGGACAAGCATCCTTAGATTCCGATCACTCTAAACCCAGGACAAGATCAAAGAGAGCAGAGGACTGTGATGTAGAAGAAGGAAATTGCCTAGCCGCTCCTCGGAGATGGAGCTAATACAGCGTGAGGCTTCCCGGCGTGGAGAGCTGTCCCTTGGCTCATGCTGCCTTCCTTGGGATATCTTCAAAGCCAGCAACATTGTATCTATCAAAGAGGAAAAACTTTTCCTCTACACTCTTAGGTTCCGCAGTTGGGGTCAGCAAATCAGACTGATGAAATACAGATTAACAGAAGAAAAGGCATACAGATTTTATTTGATGTTTATATTTTCACAGAAGGTAAGGAGAGTCAGGAGGGTCCCAGCAGGGTGGGAGGAAGGTGCCATAAAGGAAGGAAACTAGGAAGGCACATACCATCGGGGACACAGGGAGGCCCAGGGAGAAAAAGTACAGCCTCTGGAGAAGCAGGGCTAAGGGAGCGCTTTCTAGGAGAAAGAGGTGAGTCACAGGGGTTGGGTACTCCCTGCCAAGGGGCATTGCAGGGCCGACTGGCGCTAACGTGGCCGTGGAGATGTGCCTTCCACGTGATGTGTTACCTGAAACAGCCACTCAGCAGCCGCCTGCTGACACCACCCGCCCAGAGCCCGCTGGTCCTTGCAGCACCGTTAAGAGACTGTAGAGTCCCAGGCCCAGCACTGGACGAAGCAGAGCGGGGGGGTTTCCTGACTTCTTCCTGCCAATGCCGGAACAGGTGCAAGGCAAGATGAGCAAAGCGAATGGTCGTTATTTGGATTTTGACTTCCTGGATCCCGCATACCTCGAGACACCGAAATAAAGAGGCTCTGAGCTAGTAGAGCCGAGTTCCAGGGACAAGAAGATGTTTGTCCAAGGACATGCTTTAGACTGAATGTTGTGGAGGATGGAGGAAACGCTCAGCACCAGTGATTGGTTGCCGTGGAGGACAGTCGGGCAATGCAGAAAGAACTAGAAGACAGGAAGGACCCACGGAGTCACACAGGAAACAGGACAGTGATCAGAAATAATACTTGTGGCCCAGAAAGAGGGCCTCACGGGTCAGAGGTCTCAGAGGCTGTGGGATGAGACTAAGAACGAAGTAGGTGGTGCCCCATCCGAAACAGAGAGACCTGGCCATGCGTCTGAGGCGTGTGGGATGAAGAGGGACTTACGGTGATGACGAGAGAAGGGCAGAAGTTACGCTGTTATCAGAGCCACCATAGGCCACCTGGACGCAGGAGGAATTCGGTCCCGATTCAGACGGAGCTCCTCAAATGGGCAGAGAGCAGAGTGCAGAGTCAGGACATCTGCTTGTTGGAAGCTTCTGTTCACCAAAATGAGATTCCTACTGAACATCAGCTGTGAGCCAGGTGCTGTGACAGGTGCTGGGGACACAGTGGTGAGCAAGACCAACATCTTTGTCCTTGTCCCCCTGCAGCTGATGTTTGGATGACAGGAAGCAAAGAAAAGCCAAAACTAAACAAGTTAACAGCCCAGTGAATACAATAACTAAGTTAATCTAGGTACGCTAAAGTAACAAGGGGCTGAGACAGGACATAACTGAGGGGGACCTACAGAAGGAAGCTCCCCGAGGATGTGAAATTCACCCTGAGCCCTTAAAGCAAGGGGGAGCAGAAACAGCAAGTGCAAAGGTCCTGGGGCAGGAAAGAGTTGGACATATTCAAGGAAAGGAAAGAACAGGTGGGAGTGGCATGGAATGGAGCTGAGGAGCAGAACAAGGGCTCTCAGAGTTCTCAGCAGGAGGTGGCATGATCTGCTTCATGTTTTAAGAAGGCCATTTTGCTGCTATGTGGAAATTAGATTTCAGGGACTTCTGACGAACTCTTGACTTGCCTCATTAACAATTTCATGTCTCCTAGGAAAAGGACACTGTATGGCGAGGCTGTGAGCCAAGCAGAAGTAATAGACACATGGAAGTAAGCGACTATGTCATCTGAGGGTTTGTAATATCTGAGAAGGATAACACGAACAGGATTGGGTGTGTTTTCTTTTTTTTTATTTTACTTTTCAAAAAAATTTCAATAGGTTTAGGGAGTACAAGTGTTTTTTTTTTTTATATGGGTGAATCGTACAGTGGTGAAGCCAGGGCTTTTAGCGTGCCCGTCACCCAAATAGTATACACTGTACCCAACACGTGGTTTTCGATCCCTGACCCGCACCTCTCCCTCCGCCCCGCCGCCCCAGTCTCCCAGGTCCGTTGTAGCACTCTGCATGGCCTGGGTGTGTTTTCTAATCTTCAGCAGAGAGACTTCCAGAGGCATTGAGGAGACTTGTGATTCCACGACGTGCATCTCAAGAGGGGAGGTCAGTTCAGAAAAGTTGGAAATTCTGAGTGTGTAATTACAAATGACTCTCTTGAGGGCGGGGGTTAGCTTGCTTTGCTGTCTGCGGCCCGACCCCCCACACCCGACACCAGGCGACAGCGCAGGTAGTACAGTGTGCGTGGTAAGGATGCGTGCAAGATATCCAGGCCGCAGACTCTCCCCGAAGGGGACTTTTGCCCTTTGTTTTTGGCCTCCTGACCCCTGCTTTGGCTGCCTCTGCCGACTGGAAGCCTCGGCGGGAGGTCTCGCTCACCTTCCGGAACAGTCTAAGGGGATGGACTCTTCCCCGAGGTTCTGAGACCTGGACCTGGCTGACGGAAGCAGAGACCGTTGAGAGGTTTCGCCAGTGGATACTCTGCAGGCAGCAGCACTGTCACCTGTGTCCGTGTGGGCACGCATGGCCTGGCCCTGTGCCGGGCAGCCAGCCTCCCCCGGTCCCTGCGTGGCTTTTCTTTAACACTTTTTATTTTTAAATAATTATAGATTCACAGGACGTTACAGGGACCGCGCAGAGAGGTCCTGGGTACCCCTCACCCAGCGCCCCCGATGCCGACGCCGCACGTAACTGCAGTGCGCCCGGGGACCAGACCGCCTGGTATGGGGCGCGTGGCCCTGGCTGTGTAAAACCTGGCTCCCGCCTTCCTACCGCTGCTGCTCTGCCCAGCGTCCTTCCAGTAAATTATCTTTCTGTCTCAGTTCAGCAGGGTCAGTTTTGCCATCTGTAACTAAGAATCTTCACGGGTCCAGCTACGATCGGAAAGGGCAACACAACCGTGGAGTCCCAGACGTCCCAACCAGCGGAGGAGCGGGAGCTCCTGGGTCTAGACCGGGCCTGACGGGGCGGGAGGCGGCGGGAAAGGGGAAAGAGAAGCTCACCAGGACGTGTCTGGACTTTATTCCGAGAGCGGCAGGACCTGTCACGGGCTGACAAGGCCAAAGAGGCCTCTGGCTGCAGATGAGGGATGGGTTGGAAGCAGCGGGGTTAGGACCTGATGATACATCAGCCAGAGACGGGATGGCGCAGGGGCGGGGGGAGGCGATTCAGGAATGACTCAGAGTAGACGGGGCAGGTCTGGGACTGGGGAGGAGAAGGAGGAGAAGGGGGGAGGAGGAGGAGGTGAGGAGGAGGGGGAGGGAAAGAGGAGGGAGAGGAAGGAGGGGGAGGAAGGAGCTAATAGCAGAAAGATGATAAGGGCTTTGAGTCATAGCCCCGAGCTTTCGCCTTAGCTGCAAGATGAAGTGATTGGATTTCAAGGCTGCGAGGGAACGGCAGCAGCTCCTGCGGAGACCTTGGGCCCGGCGTTATCCGCAGCATCATCCGGGTGGCGGATGTGGCGGGATCTCCGTGTGTCCCAGGACTCGCTTTCCCTCCTGCGGACGTGGAGGCTTCACTCCCGGCGCCCCACTGGCTTTGGTGTGCTGTCCCTGGAGCGGGGATTGGGCTGCGGTTTGCCAGCGCTGATAATAATCCCCTTGTCGCCGTGTGAGTTTGTAATAATAACATGATGGCATCTAGCATTCTGAAGCACTTCCTCTGGGCAGGACGCTTTGCTAAGGCCTCACGCCTTTTAACTTACATTTTAAAATTGCTATTTCAGGAGGTCAGTATGTGATTGTCCCTATTTTGCAGCGAGATCAAGAGAAATGCAGGAGCCAGGCAGAGACCAAAGTGTCAATTTTTTTGCTTTTATCATTATTTTAATTGACACATAATAATTGTTCTTATTTTGGGGCACACTGTGATTTTTTGATACAAGCATACAATGTATAATGATCGAATCAGGGCAATCAGCGTATCCATCACCTCAAACATTTATCATTTCTTTGTGCTGGGAACATTCAAAATGAAGCATCATTTTTATTACTGAACAAAGGGGCTGTCACAGGACACAGCTTAGCCTCTCTAGGTGTCCCCTAAGTTGGAGAGCCACAGGCAGCACTTGGCCATGTCCAGGCCTCCTGCACTGCACCGTGGAGACCCGTCCTCGAGCCCCGAGGAGTAGGCAGCGCCAGCAGGAACAGGGCCCAGTGCCTTCCCCCGGACGCCCTGACCGAGGAAGCCGTCCTGCCCCGGGGAAGGAGTGAGGGGGCCGAGAGAGGTCGCCAGGGCCCCACCAGCCCAGTTCCCCACCTGGAGATGCCCCCCAACCAGGGACAAAGAAGGCCTGATGTTCTTGGGGAGGTTAGTGACAGTGACACTTAGTGACAGCACTTTGCTGACAAGGCCTTCACGGTGTTGATGGAAGGAGGGAAGGGCCCCAGTGTCAGAAGCTAGGAGGACCACAGGGTGTGAGGACTGGGGGTTGAACAAAAGCCCTCAGAGCCATAAAGGTGGAGAGGAGGGGACAGAGACCCGAGTCGTTGGGGAAACGGAGTGACTGAGGCTTGGTTTGGCTCCTTAGATGTGGGGGTGGTGGTTATTCTTGGGGTCATGGGCTGTTCGCCGAGACGCAGTTTACAGGAGGAGAAACAGACTGGGCAGAGAGGTCATGAGATTGGTTTTGAATAGAGATGTTATGTTTGGCCCCTGGTCACCAGGGAGGAGATACTGACTAGAACGCATGTTGGAGCCACTAGCACGTTCACACAGCAAACCTTCATCACACACCCGTGATATGCCAGGAGCGTTCCTAAGTGTGGGGACATCATGGGAGAAGGATAGAGACGGAGCAGTTTCCTGCCCTCATGGGCTTTGGAATCAGTGGAGGAGACAGACATACAACAAAAATACATGTAAGTAAGTGCGTGGTGATGAATTACTCTAGGTGCCACGAGCCAGTAACCGGGACTCAGGGAAGGTATCTAATGGGGAAGAGGAGTCAACCATCACCAGAGGAGGGGAAGACACTGCAGGCAGAGGAGAGGCCCAGACGGCATATGCAAAGGCCCTGTAGTGGTGGGGTAGATGGGTCTGCCCAGGGAGCCAAAATCAGGCCAGAGTGGTGGCCAGTCATGATCCCAGAGGACAGACACAGGGGACAAAGCTGAAGGGTTAGGCAGGGTGGATCATGTTTTGGTTTATTCTAGGTCCTACAGAAGGTCATCTCAAAGATTTATGCAAAGAGAAGAGGCTCCTGTAATGGTTCAGGTGAGAAATTCTAGAGACTAGAGTGACGGCCGAGGGGAGGGAGAGAGAGAGAGATGAGGGGGAGGGAGGATTTGAAAAATACTGTAGTTTGGAGACAAAACCAATGAACCTTGGTGCTGACGTGAATGCGGGGCTGGGAGACAGAAGCAGCGGGAACCCCAGGTCTCTGTTTGAGCAGCTGCCGAAGGGGGTCGCCACTCGCTGGGAGAGGGAGCCCGGCGCGGGCAGGGGCATCGCAAACTCTGCCTGGCGCGCCCGGATTTGGGAGGTGGTCAGACGCAGAGGGGAGATGCCAAACAGCTGATCGGAGTCGTGGGTCTGGAGTACGGACCAGATGTCAGGGCCACAGGTAGAATTTGGAAAACATCAGCTTACCGATGAAGTGTACAGTCGTGGGGATACAGGGGACAGGAGAACTTACGGAGCCCTCAGAGAAGGGAGCACACAGCCAGGCCTGGGGAGCCCCACTACCCCGCTATCCTGATAACGGGTGGGGGGTCTGCAGGGAAGGGGCCGGAGGTGGTTGAAGCAAGGAGAGTGGAGCAGGGGAGGCTTCTTAGGGTAAGAGCTGGTGGGGAGGAGGGTCACCCTGGGCGTTCCTGGATGGAACGCTTCTGAATATTTGGGGAGCGACCACGTGTACGATTGTGGACTCATTTTGTCCACACCCGCAGTATGGTCTCTGGCTCAACACAAGGACAAGCTGCCCACATCCAAAGCAATGCATGCTGGCCAAGGTGACCCACAGGGAATTCAGCTTCAGACGGGCACTCGGAGGGGACGATCTGCCGACCCCGAGATCGTGTTACTCTGCTTCTAGCTTCTGCCCAGAACAAGAGAGAGGAAGAATTTGCCCGATGTCAAAGCAAGCTTTTCAACACAAATGCAAGTAGCTAAATCCACCACTGGACACACATTCATCGAGCTCCCGCAGCACGCTGGCACCGGGCGTGGCCGCGACGAGCCGCGGACGGCACTGCCCAGCCCTCGCGGAGCCGGGACGGAAACCCTGAGCCCCTCGCGCGTGTGCCCGTTCCCTGCATCCAGATGCGCAAAGTCAGCCGTTTCCACGTTTTCCCGCTGGTCACTGGAGTGTAGCAAGAGATAAGCGTAGAAAAAGAAGAATGAGTCAGTTTAATGGCACATTGGACATGAAACACATGGAGTCCAGCACTTAGGAAATTATTAGAAAGTCGAATAGATACATAATTGTCTCACTCCCTCAAGTAAAACTTCCCTTTCATCAAAAAAGAAAACCCATTCACGACTGACATAACCCGATCACAAAGACGGCTGTTTGGATACTGAGGAATTTACGGCCCAGAGGCTTCCCTCCTCCTCCCCCGCGTCACTTCCAAGCCACGGGTCAACCCCAAAGGAAGCGCCAAAACCAGAAGCCTACGGTGTGATTCCTGGTCGGTGGTGTTTGCCCCTTCCTCAAAACGCCTCACTCTTACTCCTTTTCTACGCCTTCCCCCGTCCCAGAAAGTGCCACGGGTCCTTCCTTAGTCCCTGTCATCCCGCCATCAAATATCGTGTGCGCAGACTCAGGAATGGAGGGTGGGCTGCGCAGACTGGCCTGGCCCAAGAGTGGGTGTCAGGACTCTCCGAGGGCAAGGGACAGAAGTCAGGCCAGCTGAACCGGCGGCTGGGGGAGGACACAGGAAGCCACAGGGCGGGAGGCGAAGCTCGACACCACGCAGGGGCGAGGAGGGGGCAGGAGGGGGCAGGAGGGGACCGTGGGGGGGGCTCTCTCTTGTGGGCACCACCTTTGAAATAAATCTGCTCCACTGCATTGCTGTAAATTCTAATGCCACCCGGGCACACTAGGGTCAAATTCCGAGGGGAGAAGGGAGGATCTGATTGGCCGAGCCTCTGCCACACCCTCTGGGAAGAAGGGGCACACTGGCTGACACCCTACCATGGGGGGACAGGTCATTCCTCCCAGCGATTCTGTTCCCATGGGGGAGACTTGATAAAGGCCATGGAGGAAGAAAGGGGCGCATCTCCTTGTGATGGGGTGGTGAGAAGGTGTTGGGGTGCAGGTGGCAGAGCAGGCCCGAGGGAGGGACAGCTTGGAGGCCCCGAGGTTGGGGGCAGCTGGAGTAAGGTATGAGTGGCAGGCCACAGGGTGGTGTTCAGATTTTTTTCTAAGTGCCTTGGGAAGCCATAGAAAGATGTTTAAAAAGAAAACAACATGATCTGATTTTCATTTTAAAGGACTGCCCTGGCCGCAGGGTAGAGGATGCGCCGGAGACAGCAGTCAGGAGAGGAAGGGCGCTTTGAGGCCCAGGCGGCTCCGGGCTGTGGTTGAGGATGGAGGGCTTGAGGCCTGGGGGACGGGGGGTGTCGTCGGCTATTATGGGAAGGAGGAAACTAGTGTCACCGACACAGGGGATGCAGAGTGCGAGTCGTCTGAGAGGGTCCTTCCACCTAAGGAAGAACGAGCAGGTGCCCTGGAGCCAAGTCCAGGACCCAGGGTGTCCTTGGAGGAGCCCGGGGACCAGGCTCCCAGACAGGCCGTGGGACAGGAAGGAGCAGGAGACACCACGGGCCCAGGTGAGTGATTAGGTCCAAAGTCTGCAGAGGCTGCGACAGGCCAAGCGCTACGATAGTTCCATGGGAGAGCACCGGAAGGCCAGCTGCCTGCTCTCTGTGGCCCTGGTTTTGTCTTCTTGCCAGTGGGGAACCGAGAGGCAAATGCCACTGTCCTGGAGGGTGTTGACTGAAGCAGGCAGGTACGGAGTCTTCCTGGGTCTCCTTTGGCAGGTGAGCCCTGGAAAGGGGTGTGGGGCCAGAAAATGGAGCTCACAATGAGGAACGCTTCCCATTGTCCCAGACACACGTGCACACATGCATGAGCTCTGCAGCCAAGGTCGTTGATCAAGGCATTGCCTGTAACAGCAAACACACAGACTGATAAACAGGGAGACGGCCTCAAAGTGCACAGACAGGGAATTGGTTCAGCACGCCGTGGGCATCCATATCGTGGGGGCCGTGCAGCTGTGACAAAGGATGGAGCAGACCTATGTGCACCCACAGAGAATACTGTCCACGATACTGCATTTGAAAAAAAAAGGGAGCTCATAGAACAGTATGTACTGTGTGACCTATCCGTGTGAAAAACAGGGGCATAAAAATATGCACTTGTACGTGCTTTGGAAATTTCTAGAAGGAAAGACAAAATATTAACAGCTGCATCTGAAGGCTAGAGCTGAAGCTAGAAGGTGCATTTCTACTTTTCACCTATTTGATTTCTGTTTCTATGAGCATATCTAACTTCTATAATAAAAATATTAATTAATAAAAACTGTTCTAAAAACCAGGGAAAAAAATCATAACATACTAGAAATAGCCCGTAATTGGGTAGAGAGCATGTGCCAAAAATCTCCGGCAAATGTCACACTCAAAGATTAAATGAGAAACATTTCTTTAATGTCAGGCATGGGACAATGGTGCCCCCTGTCACCGCGTCCATGCAACCGTGTGACAGATTCGGGTCCTAACCCGTGCATTAAGAACAGAAAAAGAGGCAAAAGGCACAAGTTGTAAAGGAAAGAATAAAACTGTCATAGTTCACAGACAATGTGATGTCATCTGCATAGACAGCCAAGAGCATTTTGGAGCTCATACATTTTTTGAAACTAAGAGAGTTTGTCATGGTTGTGGGATTCCAGATTAGTATATAAAATTCAGGTGTATTCCTACACACCAGCAACAATAGCATTTTTAAACTACCACTTACGAGAGCAAGAAAAATTACATAAACAAAGAATAAACATGACAAAAGATGTATAAGGCTTTTATAAAGAAAATTATAAAACTATACTTATAAAATGATTATTTATAAAATTGTTTAATATTAGTGTCAAAGTGTGTGAGTTAGAATGTAACAGGAGAGCTGTATACCATCTGCATGAATAGGAATACTCAGTCTCTTATAAAGATGTCAGTACACACATCATCTTAATATATTACTATAAGTTCAATGCGATGTCAATCAAAGGCCCGAAAGGATTTTTGAGGAATGGATAAGTGTATCTTGAATTTTAGGGAGAAAAGCAAACAGCCCGAACTAGTTAAGATCATTTGGAAGAAAGATGACAAGACAGGAGGTTGAAGAACTTGCCTTCCTAGAGATCGGGACTTAGAAACATACAGGAATTAAGGTACAGAAACAAACTAACAGAACAGAGCTCCGAAATAAAGCCACACAGATGTGGATATTATTTATTGTGACAGAGATGGCATAAATTAATGATATCGTAATAAACTACTCAGTAATTGGTGCTGAATGACTGCTTCATATAGAAGAATGAACACGACCCCTTCTTCATACCAAACACAAAAGTAAATTCCAAGTGAATTAAACATAAAAAGCAAGATTTAAAAATATTTGAAAGAAAAGTTAGGAGAAATATTAAGAAAGGATTTCTTAACCAAGACACAGAAAGTACAAACCATAAATATAAACGTGGACAATTCGTTAAAATTTAAAACTTCTGTTCATCAAACAACACAATGAAAACAAAAGGATAATATAAACCACAAACTGGGGAAAGATAAATATAGTTTATAATCAGCAAATGATTACCATTTAGAATTTACAAAGAAGTCCTACAAGTAATTAATTAAGTAAAAGAGAACCTAAAAGAGGCCAGGTGCAGTGCCTCACGCCTGTAATCCTAGCACTCTGGGAGGTCAAGGCAGGAGGATCATTTGAGCTCAGAAGTCTGAGACTAGCCTGAGCAAGAACAAGACTCCCATCTCTACAAAAAACAGAAAAATTAGCCTGGCATGGGGGCGCGTGCCTGTAGTCCCAGATACTCAGGAGGCTGAGGCAGGAGGATCACTTGAGCCCAGGAGTTTAAGGTTGCTGTGAGCTATGATGACACCACTGCACACTAGCACTACAATGAAGCAAGACTCTGTCTCAAAAAAAAGAAAAAAAAGAGAGACAGAGAACCCAAAAGAGAAATGGGCAAACGCTATGAACAGGGATTTCACAAAGAGTAAACCCAAAGGACCAATACATAACAAAAGATGCTCAACCTCAAAATAATAGAGAAATGCAAATTAAAACCACAGTGAGGTATCGTTTTACACCCATCAGAGGGGGGGAAATGACATTGCAGAGTTGGAAAGGACACCAACAGCCTGAACCTGCATAAGTTTGAACTCCATACAACCATTGTGGGGAGCCACTGGCGATACACAGTCAAGTTGAAGATGTGCATTCCCCAGAACACAGTAGTTCCACATTCTAGAAACTCTCTTGTGCATGCACACAGGAGACAGGCACAACAATATTAAATCCAGCTGTATCTGTAGTAGCAAAAGGTTGAAAACATTCTAAATCAGAGTCAGTAAACCAGACCATGAATCAAATCTTGTCCATTGCTGTTTTTGCAAATAAAGTTTTATTGAAACACAGCTATGCCCATTTGTTTGCTGTTGTCCAAGGCTGCTCTCCTAGTGCCGTAGTAGAGTTGAGAAGTTGCACGGAGAACGGATGACGCGCAAAGGGAAAATGTTTACAGTCTGACTCCTCCCTGTAAAAGTTTGCCAACCTCTAATCTAAATACTCATTGGGCAACATAGATGAATAAATGCTGGTATATTTTTAAAATAGATACTACAAAGCGGTGAAAGCAGTAAACTACAGCTGCATGCATCAACATGGATAAATGTCAAAAATATAATATTGTAAAAGGCAAATTACAAAATGATACAATATGATGCTATTTATATGAATTTTTTTTTGTTTTTAGTTTTTTTTTTTTTTTTGAGACAGGGTCTTGCTCTATCACCTAAGCTAGAGCACAGTGACATTGTCACAGCTCACAGCAACCTCAAACTCCTGGGCTCAAGCGATCCTCCTGCCTCAGCCTCCCGAGTAGCTGGGACTATAGGTGTGAGCTACCACACGTGGTCGGCATGAAGTTTGAACACATGCACAAAATATTATGCATATTTATGGATATGTATCCTTATAGTAATAGAATAAAAATATGAATGGAAATAACCAAATTCAGTAAAGAAGTTCCCCCTGGGCAAATGGGGACTCAGCTCACGGAGGGGGTTACATATGAGACTTCCATAGTATCTTTACTATCTTATTTCTTTAAATGGCATAACATGCAAATACGGAAAAATTATTTCAAAGTCGGGTGGTGAGTACGTGCATGTTCATTGCATTTTTTTTAACTATACTTTTTCAGAATTGCTGGAAATACTTCCTGATTTCAAAACCCAGAGCCCCAGTGCCAGGTCTCCTAGTCTGGCTGTGTCGCCATGGACAAGTCCCCTCCTCTGTGCACTGCTGTTCTCCTTTGCAAAGTTGACGGTTGAGTTCGAGGGTCTGCCATGTCCCTTCCGGTTCCAGAACTCAGTGACCCATCAGCTGATGAGTGGACAAACAAAATGTGGTCTACCCACACATGGAATATTATTTGGTGATAAAAGAAATAAAGTTCTGACACGTGCTTCCCCTTGGACGAACCCAGAAAACATGATGCTAAGTGAAAGAAGCCAGACACAGAGGACTGCGTGTTGTATAATTCTGTTTACACGAAATGTCTGGGACAGCAAATCCAGACACGGGAAATAGATCAGTGGTTTCCAGGAGCTGGGGGAGGCCGAGGGTCCCAGCTGATGGCTAAGGGATGAGGGTTTCTCTCTTCATGGTGATGAAAATGTTCTAAAATTGATGTGGTGATGTTTGCACAACTCAGTGAATATACGAAAAACCATAGAATTGTACCCTTCAACTGGGTCAACTGTACAGTATGGGAATTATATCTCAATAAAATTACTAAAAATAAAAGCCTCCATTTTCCAAAACAAAACCAAAACACCTCAATGATCTTATTCGTGAATATTTGCTTTGCAGCAGCACTGAGCCACCAACCAATGTCACAGCTAGAATGAATCTCCAAGCTAGTCGGAAGAGTTAGGGACAGACTATTAGAAAAACTGGGTGTTGGTAATTACCTTCTGCTGCACCTGAGACAATCTTTTCAACTGCACAGATTTGGACGTTGGAGAGAGAAAGATGACTCCAGCTTCCCCGAGGCAATTACACAAAGGGAGCCGGGAAGCAGAATGTCCTGCTAACTAAAGTGCACACAGGCCGTCCTCTGCAACCGAAGGTAGAGGAAATGAAGTTCCGACTCTGGTGGCTGTCACCGCCACCAAATAAATAAAGAAAATAAGAACGCTGGTAACAAAAGGAATGATTAGATTTTTTGTAACTGAGGTCTAGTTCTAACACAAGAATACAGTAGCTTGGGTTGTTTCACAACCAAGTGAGTTTGTTTCCAACTGTAAAAGTGATTTGGTGCCAGATATCAATTTTATGGCCTTTCCCTGGGTGAAATAGCTGGAAAGTGCCCCAGGAAAGCCTCTGTCAGAAATCTGAAGCGCTCCCCACAGACCCCGCTGCCGCCAGGGGCGAGAGCCGGCGCTGGCAAATAACTGCATTATTTCTGCAATAAAGCCCGATACGTCCACAGTAAAAGTTAATGATTAGGTAAGTACCTTCAGACACTTCAAAAGAGTCTAGATGGAAAACACTAAAAGAAATCTTTGTATATTTCCTCTTTAGAATTCCATGGAGTAGGATTTTCAAGTTACTTCAATACCAGCCTAAAGCCATTAGCGTATTTTATTTTCATTTGCCATCCAAAGAGCCCCTCTTAAGAAAGCTGTTAGGATTCTCGGCACAGGTCTACGCTGTCAACCATGTTTGAAAACATTAAAAAGCTACAGCATCCAAACATAAATGCCAAAGGAGAACACTTTAGAAATGAGAAAATAACATTTCATCATTGTAGAGTTTGAAGCTTTTATCTCTTTTTCTAAACACTATAAATACATCCTGCCTTATTCCTTCTCCGGTGGGAAGAG
The DNA here is from genome assembly GCA_963575035.1 of Avahi laniger. NCBI lineage: Eukaryota > Metazoa > Chordata > Mammalia > Primates > Indriidae > Avahi > Avahi laniger. The sequence continues at coordinate 12,353 of CAUYSK010051472.1, read as the reverse complement.
AACAATATAGAAATAGAAAGCTGGTGGTAAGTAGTTATATTCTGTTATAGTTGTAGGGTTTCATGATTAGAAAGACCCTCAGGGATCCACTAGTCCATATTTTCACTTGGTAGAAGAGGAGACCGAAGCTCAGAGAGGCCAAATGACTCGTCCAAGGTCATTGCCTTTCGAGCCCCTGGAGAGTTAACGCATTCACACTGATTTACGACTTTATGCATTTAAGACCAAGAACTCTCATAGGAAAGACAGCTGTCATACCTTGTTCATTTAATCCAACAAGCAGGTATTAAGCACCTACTGCATGCCAGGCACGGCCCTAGGCTTTGTGATCCCGGGTGTAATGACAGCCGTCCTCCTGGAGCTGGCCTCTAGTGGCCAAGGCAGATGGGCCATGAGCGTGCGAGTCCACAGAAGTGCTGTGACCAGGACTGAAGAGGTCCCAGAAGGCCCCGCTGAAGAGGGGACATTTGAGCTGAGACCTGGCTCCCACCAGGGACCAGCCCTGAGATGGAAGAGGCTATGCCTGCCCTGGAGGAGCACAGGACAGCAGTGGCTCGTTTGGGAGCCCAAGACAAGCCAGGAGGCAGCAGGACCAGGAGGCCACCCAGGTGGGCCGGGGTAGCACGTGTGGGGCCTCGTGGCCAGACAAGGACGTGGGGCTTATCCACGTCCCGCGGGAAGCCACAGGAGGGTTCCGAGAGGGAGGGACAGATCTGACCTCGCATTTTCAAGCACCATTCGGCTGTATGAGGAGAACGGGCGGTGGAGGGGGAAGAGCGTGGGGCGGAGGCTTCTGCCGGGGTCCCCGTCAGCCAGCCGCGGCCAAGCGAGGGTGGTCGTGGCGACTGGAGCTTGGTCACCTCATGCGCCTGGTGGGCAAACCTCCCTGGACGCAGCGAGTGGTCTGCAGGCCTGCGCCTCCCTCCCGGGCAGGGCGCGTGTCTGAGTGTCCCGTCCGTGTGTCCGTCTTGCGAGGGCTCTGTCACACTCTTTTAATTGGGACCCACAGGAGAAGATACATTTGCCCTCAAGACCAGACTGCATAACAGAAACAAATGTTTTACTAAAATACTCTTACTGAGGTGCTGTATTCCAGTATTTTCTGTTTTGTTAAAAAGAAAAAAGGTTGGTTGCAGTCCGCCCCATGGGTGCGATGGCCTCCTGTCGGGACACAGCCACGAGCCAGGAAGACGCCGCCCTCAGTGAATCCACCCGAAGTTCTGCCCAGCCGCCCACCCATCAGGCCTGCGCAGACTCGCGGGGCCCCAGACAGCGGGACCGTGTAGGCCCTCTTCCTTGTGTCGAAATATTTAAACGTTATACATCAGTCTGCGACGGTAAATAAATAAAACATGCTGACCTGCCCCAGACTTTGGTGGGGTCAAGAAGTATAAACGGAGGCTCCGGGCCCAGGCTCCGCCCCCTCCCCAGCCACACGGGCTCTTCTCTTGCCCTCCCACCCCCCACACAACCGCTCACCGCTTGGCTTCCCCCCGGCCTAGAAGTACACACACCGGCCTTGTACACGCTCAGTTGGCTTAGGGCCATTTGGGCGGGGAATTGTCCCGTGGGGAGAGGCACGGCCAGTGGAGGGCCAGAGTGGGGCCCCCTAGAGCATGCGAGGCAGAGCAGGGGCCCCAGCCGGGGGTGCAGGAGAAACAGACGTGCCCGCTGAGGCACCACCGTGTGCCTGGCTGTCCTCTCCGCAGGCGTCTGTCTTCTCTGATTTGGGTTGAACAGAAACTTCCTTAGCTTGGAACATTAGGTGTAAAAGGCCAGCTCTGATATCCAAGGGAAAGGCCAGGTAACTAGAATTCTCTTGCGCATCCTTGGTGCGGCATTCTCGTCCTTACTAGAAGCCTTGATGGCTGCACCTCTGGGCGCTCTGGGAGCATGGGAAACTATATAAAAGTATGAAGAAGAAAGCAAAAATAAATCTCAGTACTGCCTCCCATGGATAACCACTGTTAGCACCTTGGTGCATCTTTCTGGTCTTTCTTCCTATGTATATCTGTGTGTCTTTATCTGCGCATCCAAATATGTATTTTCGCAGGATTCGCTAGCATGCTGCATATATTATTTCATCACCTCCTTCATTCAAATAATATAGCGAGCATTTGCGCATGTTAAATATTCTTCCAACACTGGGTCATGAGTGGGTTTTAAGCTTTTGGTAAATTTTTCCAAATTGCACTCCGGAAACTGTGCAGCACTTTGTGTCAATGCCAGCAGTGGTTGAGGGCCCTCGTACTCAAAACGCCTCCCCATGTTGGGTGTTGCCCCATGAGAGTGGGAAAAGGTCAGAAGCACAGATTCCAGACACCTGCTTAGGTGCAAACCCAGCTCTGCAACAAAACCCGCATGTGACTTTGGGTGACTTATTAAAATTTCTAGTGCAGACAGGGGTCAGCCAACTTCTGCTGTATAGGTCTGAAATAGGGTCGGCTTCACCGGCTTTCATCCTGAGCCCAAGGGCCCCAGGCTTCGAAAGCCCCTGAGTTTGATTTAATGCTGTGCTATCAATGCTTTTAGAGACAGGATCTCACTCTGTCACCAAGGCTGGAGTGCAGTAACCCAATCGTAGCTCATTAGGTCACTATAACCTAGACCTCCTGGCGTGTCCCACCACGCCCAGCTAATTTTTTTTTATTTTCTGTAGAGATAGCGTCTCATTAGGTTGTCCAGGCTGGTATTGAATTCCTAGCCTCAAGCGACCCTCCTGCCTCAGCCTCCCAAAGTTGCTGGGTTTACAGATATGAATCACCATGCCAGGCCTAAAATTCTTGATTTATAAACAAGAGTCCTGCACTTTCATTTTGCTTTGGGCCCCACAAACTGTGTAGCCAGTTGCGAACTAGACGGCAAATATTTTCAGCTTTATGGACCATAAAGTCTCTGTTGCAACCACTCAAGGCTGCAGTTGGGGGGTGAAAGCAGGCAGGGCTAACACGTAACGCACGGGCATGGCCTTGTTTCAATAACATTGATTCTACAAACACAGTCTCAGGCCAGATGTGGCCTGTGAGCCTGACCCCTGAGCTAATGCCTCAGTTTTCCCAAAGGTAAAATGGGAAGAATAACATTGCTCATCTCATAGGCTGTTCCGAAGATTAGTCACTGAATGCAAATAAAGCACCCGAACAGTAAGTATCATGTAGTGTTAGTTATATTACTTTTTTAAAAAGTATTTATTTTTAAAAATTATAGCAAAATAGACATAACATAAAATTTACCCTTTTTAACTATTTTTAAATATGCAGTTCAGTGGCAATAAGTACTTTCACATTGTTGTGCAACTTTACCGCCATCCATCCACAGAACTTGTTTTATCTTGCAAAACAGAAACTCTGTCCCTATTAAGCACTAACTCCCCAACTCCCCCATGCCCCCAGCCTGGCACCCATCATTCTACTCTCTGTCTCTATGAATTTGACTGCACTCAGTACATCGCGCTCATGTGAGTATGATTAGGAGTGAAATCATACAGCACTTGTCCTTTTTGTGACCAACTTAATTCATTTAGCATAACATCCTCAAGGTTCATCCTTGCTGTGGCATGTGCCAGAATTTCCATCCTTTTTAAGGCTAAATAATATTCCATTGTCTTAGCTCTGGCTGTCATAACTGTAGACTGCCATAACTATAGACTGGGTCACTTAAATAACAGAAATTTATTTTTATTTTATTTTTTTTTTGAGACAGAATCTCACTTTGTTGCCCTGGCTAGAATGAGTGCCGTGGCGTCAGCCTAGCTCACAGCAACCTCAAACTCCTGGGCTCAAGCAATCCTTCTGCCTCAGCCTCCCAAGTAGCGGGGACTACAGGCATGCGCCACCATGCCCGGCTAATTTTTTTCTATATATTTTTAGTTGTCCAGGTAATTTCTTTCTATTTTTAGTAGAGATGGGGTCTTGCTCTTGCTCAGGCTGGTTTCGAACTCCTGAGCTCAAACGATCCACCCACTTCGGCCTCCCAGAGTGCTAGGATTACAGGTGTTAGCCACCGTGCCCGGCCCTCAGAAATTTATTTTCTCAGAGTTATTGAGGCTAGAAGTCCAGGACCAAGGTGCCAGCATGGTCAGTTTCTGGTGAGGGCTCTCTTCCTGGCTTGTGGACGGCTGCCTTCTTGCTGTGTCCTCACATGGCGGAGAAAGAGAGAGCAAGCTCTCGTATCTCTTATAAGGACACTGATTTCATCATAACAGCCCCACCTTCGTGACCTCATCTAACCCTAATTCCCTCCCAAAGTTCCCATCTCCCAATACTATCACTTTGGGGGTTAGGGCTTCAATGTATGGATTTCAGAGAGATGCAGTTCAGTCCATAGCATCCATGGTGTGTATACACCACGTGGTGTTTATTCATTCATCTGCCAGCGGACACAGGTTGCTTCCACCTTTTGATTATTGTGATTACTGCTGCTGTCAACGTGGGGGTACAAATATTTCTCCATATCCCTGTTTTCAATTCTTTTGACTGTATACCCAGAGGTGGAATTGCTAGATCATCTGGTAATTCCATTTTTAATTTTTTGAGGAAATTCAATGCACAGCAATTCCATAGTTGCTGCACAATTTTACCTTCCCACCAGCAGTGTGCAAGCGTTCCGCTTTCTCAACATCTTTGCCAACACTTGTTATTTGCTGTTTTTTTGATAAGAGCCATCCTAGTAAATGTGAAGTGGTATCTCCTGTGGTTTGATCTCCATTTACCAAATTATCAGTGATGTTGAGCATCTTTTCATGTGCTTGTTGGCCATTTATATATCTTCTTTGGAGAAATGTCAACGCCAGTTCTTTACCCATTTTATAATTGGGTTGTTTCATTTCCTGTTGTTGTTTAGCTTTAAGACTTTTCTATATATTCTAGATGTTAATCTCTTATCAGATATGCAATTTGGAAATGTTTTCTTCCATTTCCAAATATTTCCAACCCTCTGAGTTTCCTTTTAGTCCTATTGAGAGTGTCTTTCAATACACAAGAATTTTTCATTTTGATGAATTCGGATTTTTTGTATTTTTTTCCTTTTGTTGCCCATGGCTTTGGTGTCATATCCAAGAAATCATTGCCAATTCCAATGTTATCAAACTTTTCTCCTATGTTTTCCTCTAAGAGTTCTATAATTTCAGCTCTTACATTTAGGTCTTTGGTCCATTTTCGGTTAATTGTGTGATATTAGGTGAGGGTCTAACTTCATTCTTTTGCACGTGGACACCCAGTTTTCCCAACCCATGTGCTGAACAGACTGTCCTTTCCCCATCGAAAGGTCTTGGCATCCTTGCCGAAAATCATTTGACCACACATATAAGGATTTATTTCTAGACTCTATTTTGTTCCATTGGTCTATATGTCTGTCTTTATGCCAGTACCACACTGTTTTGATTACTATAGCTTTGTGGTAAGTTTTGAAATCAATTTTGTTCTCCTTTTTCAAGATTGTTTTGGCTATTTAGGGTTCCTTGAGATTCCATATGAATTTGACGATGCGTTTTTCTGTTTCTGCGAGAAAACATTATTGCAACTTTGATAGGATTGCTTTGAATCTATAGATGCTACTATTACTTCTAAAAAAGTTTGCCAAATTGGCATATCGAAATGGTCTTTTGTTATATTTTAATTTGCATTTATTTTATTGCTAATAAGATTGATTAGCCATTTGTATTCTTCCTTCTGAATGTTTGCTATCACGTCACACATATACAGGGTATTAAGAATAGCAACACTTCTTTTGTTATATAAAATCTGCAAACATTCATTAGGCAGCTCTTCAGACCAGGCACTTGTTGGATGTTGGCCAACATGCTGAAATGGAAAAAAAGCCGCAATCCCTGCCATTCTGGGGCAGGAAGGTGGATAGACAATATTGAAAGAATTACCCAAATATGTAATTGTATTGGGATGAGTGACACAAAGGTAAAGACCAGGGTGCTATGAAGGGGACCCGATCTAATCTGGGGATCAGGAAAAGCTTTCTTCAGGAAGTGACGCTGGAACTGAGCTGCCAATGATGAGTTGGAAATAACTAAAGATTGGGGTGGGGAGGATAGGGGTTGCAGAGCATTCCTGGCAAAGATATTAGCATGTGCAAAGGCCCTGGGGCCCAAAGCAGCTGGATGTGTCCAAGGACATGAAAGAAGGTGATTTGAGCTGAAATGTGAAGAATGAGAAGTGAAGGGAAGTGGAGTCCAGGCATAGAAACAAGACAGTTGCAGACAGAGGAGAGGACAGAGGGGAGGGCATCAGACAGTCAGTCAGCAAATCTTTATTTTGCCTTTCTAGATACTGTGTGTGCAGCTGTGAATAAGACAGCCATTGAGGCCTGGGCTCTTGCTCGTGGTCTTCTCCACTCCAAGCTCTGACATTTTCTTGGATGAATTCACTACCCATCGCCCTGGTACCTTCTTTGATTAGCTCATTCATTTATCCATTCGTTTATTCCACAAACATTCACTGAGCACCCTGTGATGTGCAGGGTTGCTCTGAGCTGCTGGGGTAAAGCAGTGAACATGACAACCAAGCCCTGCCCTCAGGGACAGGAGAGATGGACAATAAACAAATGTGCAGATGGATCAGCTAATCCCAGATATCCATACGTCCTTAGAGGTAAATTAAAGAGGAAAAGGCTGGAAAGTCGTGTGGCTGGAGCTCTGCACCACCGACACGAGGCTGGTTGGAGAGGCCAGTGGGACAGACCCCCGGGGGCCGAGGTAGGATCTTTATCTTATCCTCAGGGTGAGGGGAAGTCACAGGAGGTCTTCAGCCAGGACATGGCCCCATCAGGCTCGTGGCTGGGAAAGGTCCCCCTGGCTTCATTGGAGACAATGAAATGGGGGCAGCAGAGAGGACCCCAGAGATCATGGGGGGCTATTTCGGTGGCCCAGGTGGGAGGTGAGGGTGTCCTGAGAAAGAATAGAGGCCGTGACCACAGAGTGACACAGATGGATGAAGAGCAATCCACACCGCCTGTCAAGGAGGCAGGGGGAGAGCCCAGGAGGTAGCCCCCGTCCCAGCAAGTAGAGCTGGACGGTGCGCCATCTCACGAGACACGACCCGGGGCAGGGCCCGGCTGGGGAGAAGATCTTGAGTTTGGTCCTGGCGAGTTAGTGCCTGGAGGCAAGTGTGGAAATAACAGCAAGTTGGAGAAGGCAGAGGAGAATTGGCGAAATGCACATGGGGCAAGTCTGTGGATTTGCGATATTTCAGTGGTGAAACAGTAAGATCTTCAGATACGCTGGCCACTGGCGGTGAGGGACAGGGAAGTGACAAGGATGACAGTTCATACCTAGAAAGATGGTGCTGCTATTTTGTGGCAAATACCTTTCCTCTTTTGTCACTTGCCTTTTGTTTTGGGTGAGGTTGATTTAGCTCACTGTAAGACACTGGTTTTTCTGCACGATTTATTAATACTAAAATGAAATACATTGAGGTCACAGACATTTTGGGCTGCATTAAACCAATATCTTAAAAATAAAGTCCTCGGTATCCTCAGGAATAATTCAAAGCCATGCACAAGCCCAAAGCGGGTTCATCACCACGTCTAACATCGGGAGCACCTAGTTTGCTAATGACGCCCTCCCACCGTAATCTTCCTAGAATGGTTGAATTCCTCATGTGACGCAGAAAAACGTTTGAGATTGTAAGTTGACACCGTTCCCTGAAAGCTGCACACACTTGCTGAATCACTTTTTAAACAATCACGAAAACAACAATTTCTCTTGTTCCCAGTGCAGCTTTGAGCCGCAAAAATTAATTACATCACCTAGGAAATTAGCCTTGTGTTTTGCACCCAAAGGTCAGTGTTCAGACTGAGAAATGGTTTAGTGCTTTCAAACACAGGGCTTAGCATATAAATATTTATCACATGGAGAGCAGGAACTCATTGTACACGGCTTGTTTACCTTATCAGGCAGTTACCTGGGGCAAAGAGTCCACCGTCTGCTTCCTGTCCCAATTTCTCTTGCCCAAGATCTTGGGCAATTGTTTATTTGACAGAGTGTTCCGTCCCATTCCCTTTCTTCTGAGAATAAAGACACAGGATGCTAAACAAATAAATCACCTGGTCCACAAATACCTGATTTCCAGAGAGGGGAGAGCTTTAGGTGTTTGCTAGAAAGATCCAACAGCAGTCATGAAAGAGAAAGCAGCTGCACATCCCCAAGAGAATAGGGTGTATGCGTTTCTCGATCTGGGACTTTGGTCTGTTTGGGCTCGTGTTTTAATGCTCTGGCTGGGTTTTATGGAACCTCTCATCAAGCTTTTGACAGTGGAAATAGAGTAACAGAGATACAAGGGAACAATGATCCGTGGCTGCAACACAGCCTTCTGTTCTATTGCTCTTCTCTGTGTTAATACATTGCGAGAGTGAGAGAAATGTTGGCCAAGTTGGCTTTAACCTGGCCACGTATTTACGTTGGCCCCTCTCAGCATCGATTTCGCAAGGTCTCATGCTAACGAGCTGAGGCGACTGTTACATAACACCCAGCCGGGCTGCGCGCCAAAAATTCAACTCAGCGTTTTCCGCCTCCTCACAGGGGTCCCGAGGAATGGATTCCTGAACCTTTGGAACAGAAATCTCAGGTTAGATTAAATCAGCTGATTGCAGAGAGACTGTCAACAACCTGGCTTGCAAGTTGGCCTTTCATATGCCCTGACATCCCGGTTCTGGCTAATAAATCGTTGCATACCCTGCGTGAGGTTACCAGACTCTGTTTAAAAATCTCTTATTTTAGTCTCTTCTTCTTGCAGAGTTACTAATTCCAAAAGTTTACTAACAACTCTACACGGTTATATTTTAATTTGCATTTAATTTTGCGTGTATTTAACTTGCATTTCTTTCTTGCAATTTAATTTGGCCATTTGTATCTCTTCTTTGAATGGCTGCTGCCCTTTGTCCACTTTTTCTTGGAGTTTTAGTATGACGTCTATAAAGGATATTAAGAATATCCAACACTTCTTTTGTTATATAAAATCACCAAATATCCACCGGGCACCCCTCTAGTCCCTGGCACTGAGCATGGGTCTTCCTATTAGTTTTAAATGTGCCGCTTCCAAGCTTCATGAGATAATTCTTCCAACTAACTTCTCAAAATTTGGGAAACAAATTCATATTAACATCCAGTGATCCCACGAGTGCAAGATTTGGCCTGTCTTTTCCATTGCCAGATTCCAGGACCTAGATGTACCGGGACAAAGTAAGCGTTTGATAAACGAACAGAAAAGTCCATATATTATAGACATTTTTCTCTCTTTTCCCCCAAGCCATCCTCTTTCTAAGCTAAGAAAAGAAAATTCTAACCTTTCAGTCCAGTCCCGTCAGCCTTCCATTCCCATGAATATTTTAATGGTCCTTCTTTAAGATATTTTCTTGACATACAATAATTTTAAAAAGCATACGGTATGGTTGTATACAAAAGTGGGGATATATTTTTAGCTTTGCCTCTAAAATCCTTCTTCATGTATGTTATGGGCTTTTGGCCACAGCAATCGATTTGAGCTGATGCCTTCATTGGAATGGTTCGCTCTAACTGCCTGAAAACGGAGATTGTGGAGTTTATCAGCCTATTATAATTTGTATGACAATGCCGGTTCCCTAATTCAATTGGCTCCCACTTGCCCACCCCAAAATGAGATTTTGGGGCCACACAAACCCCACGCAAGTGAGGAGTATGTGATATATCACTTCTGCAGAAAGAACCGAAGAATTCCAGGAGGGTCTCTTGCTCCGGGACTCCCCTCCCTCCAACACATGTTCAGGCTCACCTGTGCCTGAGTTCCGCCTGCGTGCGTGCATTCGGTATTTATCAAGTGCCGCCTGTGTCGGTTCTTTCGTGAGGCAACAGCAGCAGGGATTTGTGCCTGGGGACAAAGATTTCCAGGCGTTCTTTTTTAAAAAGTAGGTCCCACTGGGATAGACATCACATTAATCACCAGTGCCTCGGTGTGAATCGATTTACGAGCTCGCTCAAGGTCACCAAGCCCGGAAGGGGTGGCGTCAGCCTTCCCACCCGGCTATCTGGCACCATATACCCCAAAGGAGTGTTGTCCTGCCACGTCCACATTTTGGGAGGATGCAGTGTACTGCGATGATTTTGCCACTCCCCGACATGTTTCGAGTCACCTGCTTGGAATTCCATTAGAAATTAAAGGACTTGGTCTCACTCCAGCTCCACCATTAGGCAACTAAGATATTATAAGTGAATCACTTCATTCCTCTGGCCCCAGTTTTCTCATTGGTAAAATGAGGAGATTAGCCCAATGTTTCACAAGATTCTTGATTCTTTTCAGCTCAAATAATCTGTGGTCTGGAAGTTTCGGCTTAACCACGGCACTTCCATGCGACTTGAACTTGGGTTCTTCTCTGGAACGTGGGAGTTTTGGGCCTGGCCCGGCCTCTCCTGCTGGTTGCTGTGTGGATGACGTGAAATAATGGCTTTGAAAACATTGCGAATTATAAAGCACCGCATGGATGGAAGTTAGTCCTGCTGCATTCTTCTGTCCAGCCTCCTGGCCGTTGCTATATTTCTAGCCTGCCATTCATGTTGAAGCTCAATTAATACAAGAATGTGTTGAACATCTATGCTATACCTATGCTCTTCCAGGCTCTAGAGAACCATGGGCACATAGAGCCAGCGCTCAGGGAGCTTACATTCAGGTGAGAGAGAGACACAGAGATGAGCCAACTGAACGCACACAGAAGCACTGCCAAGGGAACCAGCAAGAGGCTGAGCTGAAGATGAACAGCTCACCCTGGAAAACAGGGTCATTGCAAATGCCACTAAGATGAGGTCCTACTGGAGTAGGGTGGGCCCTCAATCCAGTATGACTGGTGTCCTTAGAAGAGGAGACATCCACAGAGAAGGCTGCAGTGGTGCAGCCACAAGCCAAGGAATGCCAAGGAATGCCAAGCATTGCCAGTAACACCAGAAGCTGGGAGAGGCAGGAAAGGCTCCTCCCCTGCAGATTTGAAAGGGAGCCTGGGCCCTGCCAACACCTTGACTTTGGACTTCTGGCCTTCAGAAATATGACACCATAAATCTCTGTTGCTTCAAGCCACCCAGTTTGTGGTTCTTGGTTATAGCAGCCACAGGAAACTAATATCAATGCTTAGGAGTCAGACACACAAACTACAGGGCGTCAACCTGAAATAATCTTAAGGATCAGAATCCAGTTTAAAAGAGTTTATTCAAGTGCAAAACTGAGAATGGCCATTCAGGTAACACAGTCTCCGAAGAGATGGGGTCAATGCTCCAAAGTTAAAAGTTGAAGTCTTGATTATAGAGGCAGAACAAAGAAGTGTAGTAGAATTATAACATTTCCTTTTCCTTTTCTTTTTTCAAGACAGTCTTGCTTGGTCACCCAAGCTGGAGTGCAGTGGCATCATCAGCTTATTGCAGCCTCAAACTCCTGGGCTCAAGCGATCCTCCTGCCTCCGCCTCCCAAGTAGCTGAGACTACAGACATGTGCCACCACACCTGGCTAATTTTTCTTTCTTTTTTTCTTATTTTAGAGATGGAGTCTTGCTATTATTTTGTTCAGTCTGGTCTCAAACTCCCAGCCTCAAGCAATTTTCCCAAAAACTCCTGGCCTCCCAAAGTGCTGGGCTTACAGGCGTGAGCCACCACGCTCTGACGGATTATAGCATTTTCTATACAAGGCTGGTTTATGAGTTACAACAATTTAATTACTTACAGTTTATTTTCTTTCCCATACAGCTTGTTTTCTTTTCCTTTCCAATTTAAAAGAGTGTATCAGACAATGTGATAGTCGTAACGTCGTTGTGAGAGAGAGGAAAGAAGGAAGTTAATCTACAATGAAGATCAACAGTTAAGAGAGAAGAAGTCTTCCCTGGCCCTTTTAGTAATTTACAACACTTGACAAAACGAAGTCGGTAAGGGAGATCAGGTCCAGCCCCAGCTGCCACGGAGCCCTGGACCAGCTGGCGTGGGCGAGCCGGGCAACGTGCCCAGATGCCAGGGAGGCGACGAAGCCCGGGGCTGGAAGGTGGCAGGGCATGGCTCGTGAGAAGACGGTTCTGCTGCAGGACGGGGAGGGCATGGAGGGAGCCCAAGAATCTCATCGCAGGAGGTGGTGCAGTGAGAGGAAGGCCGTGGAATGTTCTGGAGTGTATACTACAGAAAAACCTGACCGGACCAGGGTTGGATTGGGTGTGGATGTTCTGAAAGCAGAGGAAACGCAGTATAAACAGATGTTTTAGGCCGGGCGCGGTGGCTCACGCCTGTAATCCTAGCTCTCTGGGAGGCCGAGGTGGGCAGATTGTTTGAGCTCAGGAGTTCGAGACCAGCCTGAGCAAGAGCGAGACCCCGTCTCTACCAAAAATAGAAAGAAATTAATTGG
>CAUYSK010051471.1:0-47020 GCA_963575035.1 Avahi laniger | reverse complement strand
TTCCAAGTACCTTATTGCTTACCTCATCACTATTCAGTGAATATTTAACTCCTTTTAAATTGATTTGAAATATCATATTTATCAAATACTTAATTCACTTATATTTTGGAGTCCTTTTCTGTGCTTTCTATTGTTTTCATTGATTAATCTGCTACATAGCTTTAATTATTAAAACTATAGATAACATCCTTTTAATTTGGAAGTAACCTTTATCTCCCATTAGTCTTCCTTTTAAATATTTATTGACTATTATTGTTCATTGTATTCCAGATGAATTTTAGAATCATTTCATTAATTTGTGAATTTTTTAAAAACGACACATTTTTATTATAAAGATAGTAAATTTGTTAATTATTCAGAGAGAGGCATCTACCCAAAAGAACAAAAGACATTCTATAAAAAAGACATTTGCACTAGAATGTTTATAGCAGCGCAATTCACAATTACAAAGATGTGGAAATAACCCAAGTGCCCATCAATGCATGAGTGGATTAATAAAATGTGGTATATGTATACCATAGAGTTCTACTCAGCCACAAAAAACAATCGTGATATAGCACCTCTTGTATTATCCTGGATAGAGCTGGAACCCATTCTACTAAGTGAAGTATCCCAAGAATGGAAAAACAAGCACCACATGTACTCACCGTCAAATTGGTTTTAACTGATCAACACTTAAGTGCACATGTAGTAATAACATTCATTGGGTGTCGGGCAGATGGGAGGGTGGGGGAGGGGATGGGTATATATACACCTAGTGGGTGCGGTGTGCACCATCTGGGAGATGGACACGCTTGAAGCTCTGACTTGGGTGGGGCAAGGGCAATCTATGTAACCTAAACATTTGTATCCCCATAATATGCTGAAATAAAAATAAATAATAATTTTTTATGAGTTCCCACAGAGAAGCATATTTCTCTATGTTTTTCTTTTTCTTTACATCCTTCCTAAAGTATTTTGGAGGCATTTGTATTTTATATGTCAATCAGTCAAAAATATTTATTGATCGTCATTTATGCACTAGTTAATAAGCCAGTACTCATGTGAGTGGGTTCTTGAGTTAAATTGCAAAATATATATCTATAAAATAAGTAATAAATCAATCTCTATACTCATGGAACTCATATCAAGTGGGGAAGACAGACATTCAATGCATTGTTGCATATAATTATGTAATTACAAGTGCACACGGTGCTTGAAGGGGATTTTATTTATTTGTTGTAGTATTGAATTCTAATCAGAAAAATGCCTGTCCACTTGGGACTATTCCAATAGAGGTAGCATTTACAGAAAGTTAATATTATATCATAAACCGAAAGCTTTGCTTTCCTTAAAGGAAAGATTTTTGAGTATGAACACTTCATTTTAGGAGTTAAAATTTAACACTGTGCTTTCTTTCTGCTGCAACAGTACTATTTCACCTTAAGGCAATAAAGATGCTATTGATTGACCAGGGAAAGGATCAGGAGTCCAAACAATTGCAAATATTAATATTTTAGAAATTTGGTCTACTATACTGTTTATAGTCAATGAATACCTTTCATCTGAGGCTCATAAATCCATTAATAGTATCAAGTTGTTTAACCAGTGCCTGTATTCATTGGTTAGAACTTGTGGTAAATCTGTGGAGCGAAGGCTACTTTTATTCTACATAGGGAAGAGATGGAAGAAAGCACCAGGAAGTCTCCCCTAAACAGCCACTCTGGGGAATGTTTGCGGAATTCGAGGCATGCCCTTTATGTCAGAAAACATCTGCAAGATCAATTTTTAAATTTTTTTTATTTTTACTTTTTTAAGACCAGGTCTTGCTCTGTTGCTCTGTTGCCCAGGCTAGAGTGCAGTGGCATCATCATAGCTCACTGCAACCTCAAACTCCTGGGCTCATGCAATGCTACCGCCTCAGCCTCCCAAGTAGCTGGGACTACAGTTGTGTGCCACCATGCTTGGCTAATTTTTGTATTTTTTTTGTAGAGGTGGGGTCTTGCTGTGGTGTTCAGGCTGGTCTCAAACCCCTGGGTTCAAGCAATCCTCCTGCCTCAGCTTCCTAAAGTGTAGGTCACTTTGTTGTGTGCACTAGGGACTAGTTTCATCTCCCATAAGGGATGCCTCTCCTGAGGCAAAGACTCACCCTTGGAGCATAATGGCAGTGAGAAATATTTGGAAGGTGAAGCGGAGAACCATTCAGAGAAGGATTCGGTCAGGACCCTCATTCCTACTCCCTTAGGCCCTCCTTCTGTTAACTGTGTCATGCAGAGAATAAAAATGAAGTGCAGATACGCCACAAGGGACTTGTCTCTATTTTGTAGTCAGTGAAAGGTAGATTGGCTTTTCTAACATCTGGAATTCTCTTTGGATTTTGGGACATTTCACTGGTGATGTTAACAGACTTCCTGAGGAAATCCTCGGGCAGCTTTTCTGAAGAAAATTGGCCTCCAGGATAGATCTGAGTCACTGATTGATGAAAAGTCAGAGCTCTCATTTCTTATGTCCTTTTAACTTACGTGGAGTAGATCAAATTAAGTCCTCTTGACAGCTGGGCTTTTATTATTAAACAGTAAATCCTACTTATAAGGATGCTACAGTCAGAATAAAAAAAGTTTAAATTGTATCTTTTATTTTTTCCCCCTGATTCTTCCTGGAGGTAGGAGACTTCTTATGAATATGACTCTAAAGACATTTGTTCTGTTATGTTAAAAAAAAAAAAAGATAGAATGGGATGGAATAGGGTAGCTCAGATGACTGTCCTACTCCACACCGCGTAGTTATTGACCTGGAGAAGGCAGTGAAGGGCAGTGTTGGATCTTAGCAAGACTCTCTGGTGTAGTCGGAGAACCTATGTCAAAACAGTGCACCCTGCTGACTTTGCAAATCCTTCAAGTTTTTGGTGCTCAGCTTACTGACGCAAAAATAGAGGATGGGTTTGAGGTTGTTGAGTTCTATTCTTGGATGGTGTACAGTAATGGTACCCAGTCCCAAAGAGGTCAGTGTAAATATTCTTCTACTTTTTAATCTTTGGAATGGCCTTTTTATTCTTCAAATAACCTCAATACAAGCCTTCTGCACCTTTTTCTTGCTTGCCCTGGATGGCTGCTTTGCAAATACTGCTCTGATATGGAGCATTCCAAGGGGTTGATAACAGCAGATGGGAGACAAATTAATGCATAGATTCCTTACATTAGAGCTCATGGTCCTGACAGTTTTTTCTAGGTCTTAGGGTACCAGCCTTGGCAGGCTCTTCATCTTGACTCCAAATCTTAATGTATTCTAGGCTCTCAACCCCTCCTTATCCTCCAAGCAAGCATGTAAGACCTTCTGGGTTCTTTACAACTCAGGGAGGTTTCTGAAGCTGCTTTTCATTGAGGGGATACTTGATGGACAAGAACTTTATTTATTCTTTCTCTGATTCCTTCTTCGCCACCACCAGGACTTACTGGAGAAAGGAAGGGCCTAGTTCTGGTCTTTTTTTTTTTCCTTTCTGCATAAAATGGAAAAGCACATTAATATATTTTTAAAGGATATCCTTGTTAAATATGTAACATACTTTGGAGGTGTTTTAAATGATTGTTATCTTATTTGCTATCCTATTGTTTTATCTGCCTTCATGTTTACTTTTCTAACACTATTTGAATATTTTTTTTCCCTGATACTATAACTAGTGGGTAAACATTTGAGGAACAGAATATTTACATACTCTCAAAGTGTTTATCCATAAATGATTTATTAATTGCAAAGGGAATATATAGTAACTTTCAGTGGAGAAACCTAGTGGACATACCTTAACCAAGTACTTGAAATTAATATCACCGTTAATAGAACAAGTTAACATCACGTACCTCCAGATGTGATACACTAAGAAGGATGTGGTATTCCTCTCAAAAATGCATAACTTGAATTCATTTGTGAGGAAGTATAAGAAAGACTGAAACTGATGAACATTTTATGAGATAACTGACTTCTATTCTTCAAAAACATGGAAATTTTGAAAGGTGGAAGAAGGTTTATGAACTATTCCAGAATATTAAAGGAGACTAAAGAAATATGCCAGTTGAATACAATGTATAATCTTTTTTTTTTTAATTTCAGCATATTATGAGGGTACAGATGTTTAGGTTACGTATGTTGCCCTTACCCGCCCCCCCAAGTCCGAGACAATGTATAATCTTGAATTGGATCCTGGAACAAGGAAAAAATGTCATAAAGGACATTAATAGGACAGTTGGCAACATTTGAGTGTAGACTCTAGATTAGATGATAACACTGTATCAATGTTAACTTTCCCGATTTGATAATTATATTGTAGTTATTTAAAAGAATGCCCTTTTTTTCTTTGAAAATTCACAGCAAGAATTTACGAATGGAATGGCATGATGTCTGTAGCTTACTGTAAAATGGTTCAGAAAAAAATATGTGTATGTAGAGAGAATGACGAAGCAAAGTGGGAAAATATTAACATATACAGGAAGCATCTATGGGAATCCTGTCTACAATTCTTATAACTTTTCTGTTAGTTTAAAATTATTTCAAAATAAAAGATGAAAAAAAGGAAAAAGAAAATAGATTCTCCTTCTACTGCTCCACTGAAATGACCGTTTCTGATGTCATTGATGATCAGTTTGTTGCTAAATCATTAGACAGTGTTCAGTGATCATCTTATTTGACCTTTCAAAAATATTCTGGTAATGTTTATCTTTCTCTTCTTTTTTGACTCACTCTCCTTGTAACTTTCTTAACAACACACATTCCTTTATCCTTTCATAGCCGGTATCTTTGAGAGTCCACCTTGTTCTCTGTACTCTTTAAATGTTGGTGTTCCTTGGAGTTTTGTCCTAGGCTCTCTTCTCTTTTGAATCTACACATTCTTCCTGAGTGTTTCATCTACCCTGTAAGGTCAGGTCTCTCTTGGGTTTTTCAGACTCGTACATACAATGTGCAGTAGATTTCCCCTTTGATTATTCCACTGGCTTATCAAAATCTCAACCTATTCCCAATCTTTACTTTTCTTACCTTCCTTGATCCACACTGGGTCTCCCCAGAACTGGTCATTTTTCAGTGTGTCTATCTCAGAGAAATGTTGCTGAGATCACCCATTCCCTGTGCTAGAACCTGGGCTTGACACTTCTTTCTCCTTACCTCCCTATGAACGTTCTGTTCTTTGTAGCCAGAAAAACCTTTCAGTGTGTAACTGGATCCAGCTAAGAGTCTTGCATTAGTCATTCAGCCTGCATAATAGAGCACAAACTATTTAGCATGGATGCGATTCTTCATAATGTAGCCTTGGTTTACCATTCCTCCTTTATCTGCTGCTGCTCTCAGACACTCTCTTCTCCATCCAGCTGAAATTCTTTCAGTTTCTCAAAGGTGCCATATTCTCTTTTATTCCTCTGAGATCTTTCGTGTGTGGTTCTTTGGGCTGTCATGAACCCTGCTTCTTTCTGCTCCTGGGTGACTTCTACTCAGATTCAGACCACAGCCTCTGTGCAGCTTGTGTCATTCTCCTAAATTTGTGTGCATCGAGAGCATCCTGTACTGTCTGTAGCCCACATTTATCACATACATGTGAATCAGTCTCCTGCTTGCATTGCTCACTGAACTGCAAATTCTGAGAGATCATGTCTGTCTACTTCACAGTTGTGTCCTGAGTGCTTAGTATAGTGCCTGGAAAATGATAGATCCTCAAAGTAAATTTTTGACAGCATTAGTAATTATAACCCACAGCAAAAGCAGATATTGGGGAACTCTGCTCTTATTATGGCATGCACATCTGCCTATTGAACCACAGCAACTGTGCGTTATAAGGAATTCTATTATAGAAGACCGTCGGTTCAAAACGTTAAACTCTGCAAATGATTATCTAGCTTCTGCCTGCATTTTATAGTCGCTTACTCTGTTTTGGCTGCAATTAACTTAGCATGAATTTGCTTTCTGTAGCTTGCACCCATTACCTGTTATTTGCCTTGAAGTGTCAGAGTAAGTCTGTTTCCTTTTTCTTGTTTTAATCATTCAAATAGTTGAAATCAACTAATCTACCTCCTTCTACTCTCAGTCTTCTTTTCTTCATCGTAAACACCCCCAACCTTTCCACCTTTATATGTGAGAAGTTGCCTTCCTCTATGTATGTTTCATGAATGTCCCTTATAAACAATGACACCCATAATTGGACAGAACATTTCAGAACATAGTGGAGAATTTAGTGTAATTGTGACCCCATGAGCCTGGCGATTAAATACTTTGCATACTGAGAAGGCTAAATACATTGATCTTCTAATCTTTATTTCTACCAGTACTGTTACTAATAATGATTATCATTATTATGTTAATATTACCTGACATATATCAAGCACATATAGTATAAAGGACTTTTCTAAGCACCTTTCATGTAGTACCTTATTTAGCTCTTACAACTCGGTGAAGTACCTAATAAAAACATTCCCTTTTAACAGATGAGAAAATAATTTACTCGAAGTCACATAACTAATGATTGATGGATCTATGAATGGCTACAATATATTGCTAAACTCTTACTAGGATTTTGTGTTGACTGATATCTCTCTCAATCAGTTAATTTTAGTCTTTCAAGTAAAATGCTTATAGAAAACATGTTTGATTATCTGACTATAAACCTCTTAGGTTTTCTGTTAATCAATATTTAACATCTTAAAAGACATTAGCAAATTCATGTATTTAATTCCCTGTCTGATAGAAACAGCATTTACCTCACACAACCAAAAAGTTGCATGGAGAAAACAGAAACATAGAAAAATAGTGGAAAAAAAGAAAAGTTCCATAGTGTGCATGAAGGCAGGGAAACAGGGAAAGTGTTGTGAGGAAACCACAGCAAGAATGGATTTGGGGATGACATGAAGCGTATAGATTCAGAGTGACGATTAAATCTCTTTGAGTTGAGGAGCTCACATCCCCCATAGATGTAAAACAGAGAATTCCAAAAAGAAAATTTTCCTGAGAGAACCTCATAAAAGTCACCAAAATAAAAAGCAGAAATGAGTCCATAGGCAGTCAGCCCGTAAGTTAGTTAAAGTTCTGAGGAACCAGTAATTCTAACTTTCCGGGTAGCTGTCTCCAGTCCTTACCTCCAGAACGAAGCTGTGAACACAAAGTTTTCTAACAGACTTGTGTCACGGATATTCCCAGAGCAGACAGCGGGCCTGACAAGGAAAAAGGTGGCCGCTCAGTGGGGCCGCCATGAGATTTGGGAGACCCAGACAGGAAGTCCTGTGCAGTTCACACCTGCACGGAAATCCTATCCTACTCAAGTGTCACCTCCCTGACCAACACAAATACTTCAACTAGAATCTTCCATACACCCCAATTCTCACTGAGGCTAGAAAATAAATTTTAGTCACAAATACTAACCAATCCGGTAGTATGCTTGCAAGTATGAAAATATGACCAGGAATTCTCAACCACGTGAATAAATTGACCTAGATAAAGCAAGTGTAGGACTTCTTTCAAGGAATTAATACACACAATATGGCACCGAAAAACAGAAATTAGTATAATTATTATTTTTATGACATAAGAACAGGCTCATGGAAAAAAGTCAAAGTTCTTGAAAATTAGATACATTTAAAAAAATTCTTCAGTAGATGAATGGACTGACGCGGAACACAAAATTGACTAATTGAGTAGTAGAAAGAGAAAGGTGGAAATATTATGGAGAAAAAAATGTATGGGTTGAAATGGCCAAATATTAACCCACCCCATGACCCCACAGATATATTCCCTTTTTGTATCCAACAAATAGAACATTTATATTTTTTTCAAATAAAAATGAAACAAGTAGAATGATTGGCCATAATAAAGCCACAAAGAAAATGTCAAAAGATTTCAAAAAGTAAAAAAATCATACAGCCCATAATCTTTGACTATAATAGTCATTAAACTAGAAAGTAACAACAAAAAGCCAATCCTAAAATATTTATCCACATTTTTGAGTGAGACAAAATTAAAACTATAGGTCCAAATTAATTTAATATGAAGGATAATAACAGGCTTATATATCAAAAGAGACCTTCTGTGTACTTCTAGAAGGGTGCGTTCTTTAATCCAAACATGTATGTAGGCAATGCTTTCACTATTATAAAGTATGGAGTTGAACTGCTTGAATCGTAACAAATAGACATCATTGCACAAAACTGGAAAGCCTTCAAAATCTTCGTAACTTTAAACAAGTTTTGTAATTTTAATTATTATTTTTTGGTATATGCTTGAATAAAAAGATTTGAAAGTTGCTACTAAACTTTAATCTTTGAATAATTTGAGCATGTTTGAATACTACTCTTAAATTACATCATTACACTCTTCTCAGTGTTTTCTAAGTGACAATGGAAAGCTTTATAGTCAACAGGATTGTCAGTAATAGAGATAGGAGTAAACTTAAATGAAAATATTGACTTTATGGAATGTGTTACCGCCTCAGTTTTCATGATCTTATCAAAGTTTAATTGAAACATTAGCTGTACTTTGTATGTTATTGAAATATTTGCTTATAAGAGTATTTTATATTATAATGTATCAAAAGGTTAAATAATACAAAGAGATTCTCAACTCAATTATTTCAAAATATATAAAGATTGATATCTTATAATATTTGTGAATTTCTGAATCAATTTGAGGTCATATTTTTTAAATTAGTACTCATTTATAAACAACAGATTTTTTTTTCTTTGTTTCTATTTTTAGGATTTGGAAACATCTCACCACGCACAGAAGGCGGGAAAATATTCTGTATTATCTATGCCTTACTGGGAATTCCCCTCTTTGGTTTTCTGTTGGCTGGAGTTGGAGATCAACTAGGGACCATATTTGGAAAAGGAATTGCCAAAGTGGAAGATACATTTATTGTGAGTATGATGGACTTTTAACTACATGCATTTGTTGTTCGATTTTTTAAGAATATTATACCTTTTCTATCACCGCAGGTACAGTTAGACATTCAGTTATTAGGGTTTTCTTAACAGTTTATGTGCATCTCTATTAGCATGTAATTTACTGATTTTAATTATCTTTATACTTAATCTGGATGAATAAATTAGTGCATGAGAAAACCCCAAAAGGATATATGAAAAAAATAGAAATTGAATAGTTCTAGGTTCAAATTCCAGATGTACT
This sequence comes from Avahi laniger, assembly GCA_963575035.1. NCBI lineage: Eukaryota > Metazoa > Chordata > Mammalia > Primates > Indriidae > Avahi > Avahi laniger. Next base: position 37,891 of record CAUYSK010051471.1, on the reverse strand, counting down.
ATCTCCTAGCTGTATTCTCTTAAACTAGTTATTTTTCCCTGAAATTTCCATTTTCTTATTTGTATAGTGTGAATAATGGTACCGTGGAGGCATTACTCTAAGGGTTGGCAGCAACATCAGTGAAACATAAACATAGGTAGTAAATGACTGACAATATTTTGTTATTAAAAAATTGTTTTGGTACCTTTGTATAGCCCCTTTGGGAAGGATGCAATATAAATAGCAAACACGAGAAAGGTGATTATATAACTTAATTCAGTAATGCCATTGATAGAAATGTACCTAAGGAATATAATTCCGTAGAACCAAAGGGAGTATACATGAAGATGTTCATGCTTGTATTATAGCCAATAGGAAAGAATTAAAATGCTTTTATGAGAATTTTACATGAAAAATAATTATACTCCTATGATAATAAGCCTGTATTCTTGAAGAAAATTGTGGAAGAAGAAAATGGTTGTGTTAGAGGGTGGAATTATAAACGATTTCTCACTACTAGCACCATTGTTGCAAATAAATTTTATTTATTATTCAGTAATGTTTTATCTTTTCCCAAAAAGTTTAACAGATATTTACATTTAACCCTATGGATGAAATAAAACTGTTGAGTATTATTTTCTCAATTTATATTGCCATTCCACTTTTAGTATTAGTCACGTTTCATATTTAAGATTAAATTAACTCTCAAACATTTTTACTATTAGAGTGGAATAAGAGATAGTTTTCTTATATTGATATTAAAAGTATCCTCTATATGAATCAAGAGGGCAGATTAGTAGTAAGAATTTGGTAATACGGAATTGCTCAGTCATTCATTCAACAAATTTTCGAGTGCCTGCTAGATGCTGGGTCATGTTTTATATGTAACATATACAATAGGCATAAAAAAAGTTGGATGCCCTTAGGGTGATGACCTTTCACTCATCATGATTGAGTGTTTGGTACCAAGCACTATTCTAAGAACTTCACAAACATGAACTCATTTAACTCTCACACAGGAGATGAGGATGGTGGACTAGAAGAACGCCTATGTTCTGTTTCCATTCTATGATTTCATGGTTCTTTATCTCTAAAAGTTCCCAAGCTCTAACATTCAGTGATTTTCATATGGTGTGGGATGTGACCTATAATTTTTGCAGTAGATAGGACAGATCCAGTTAGAGATTAAAAATATACAGTAACTAACTTCAAATAGAGAGCTTGAAGATAAACTCCTATATATATCTCGACTTCATTTAATACATGACACGACGGAGATTTTTTATTGGAGAAGGAGGTAAAAAAAATATGGGTTCTCTGATGACAGCTATGGCTTAGAGATGTTGAAAATATTTCTTTACCTACAGATCATGTAGATAATTATTCATTGACTGTTTAGTGCCACAAAACAATTCTCCTGGTTCATGTGGGAATTTAGGTCTGTTAGTATTATGCTCTAATTAATTGAATTAGTAGTAAGAAAAAATGATGGGAGTGACAGAGGAAAGTCTTCATGAAATTAATGTTCATCAGTTATAAATTGTAAATATTTAATTGTTGTTTCAGTTTTCTCTACTTTCATGCATTTCTGAATTGTGTGTGCTCCACGATCAGTTGTATGCCTATAAAACAGAAATATTTTGAAAGTAGCTCAGATAAATGAATAATGATGCAAATCTAAAAACTGCATTCTCAGAGCAATGTAATTTATTTTTAAATGTATTTTGCCTGTTGTAAAGCTGTGTGAGAGTAAAGCAGCAGCATTATTAGCATTGATTGTTTTGAGTGATTTATGTTATTCCCAATTTTCATAAGTAAAGATGATTGAAAACTAAGAGTAAAAGGGAATAAAATACATGCTTATTTGCTAATTTGCTGATAACAACATTACGTTAAACTTTGTGGGCATGCCAATAATCAACCTCTCTCTCTCTTTCTGTCTCTCTCTCCCGCATGTATCTATATGTACGTGTACATGTGTGTGTGTGTAGAAGTGGAATGTTAGTCAGACCAAGATTCGCATCATCTCAACAATTATATTTATCCTATTTGGCTGTGTCCTCTTTGTGGCTTTGCCTGCGATCATATTCAAGCACATAGAAGGCTGGAGTGCCCTGGACGCCATTTACTTTGTGGTTATCACTTTGACAACCATTGGATTTGGTGACTACGTTGCAGGTAAGGTTTTCCCGGCCCCCACATTGCTCGCCTAACCTGTTTCTTTTAGATTTTTCTAAAACTTGAGTTTATAATGAAATGCAATGGCTGTATGAGTTTCCTAGAGCCGCCGTAACCAACTACCACAAGCTGGGTGGCTTTAAACAAAAGAAATCCATTCTCTCATGGAAACTCATGGAAGCTGGATATCAAGGTGCGAGCAGGGCCATGATCCCTCTGAGACTCTGGATAAAATCTTTCTTTGCTTCTGTCTGGTTTCTGGTGGAGGCCGTCGGTCCTTGGCACTCTTTGGCTTATAGCTGCATCACTCCCCTCTGTGCCTCCTTCCACGCACCTTGTTCTCCTTATGTCTCTCAGTTTCTTATAAGGACACCAGTCACATTGGATTAGGGACCCACCCTACTCCAGGATGACCACATCTTAACTAATTACATCTGCAAGAACCTTATTTTCACGGAAGGTTACATTCTGAGGTTCTGGGGATTAGGACTGCAGCATATCTTCTTGGAAGACACAAGTCAACCCTTAACAGTGGCAGAGAAAAAAGTGACCCTGTGACACAGAAGGCAAAAAGAAGGGTGGAGTTGAACATTTATTTTTTATTCTGTGAAGAAAATGTAAATTGCTGGTTGTTCAGAATTTTACATTTTTGCCCTAATTTTAGAAACCAAATATCTGCCTCTTACTTATATTTGTAAGTGATATAAGAATTCAGGTTTAATTTATTTTTGATCTTTCAATTCAGGCTCTTTCCTGCCTTAGCTGTAAAAACAGCTACAAACTTCAGATGTCCTTGGTTACTTAAGATTTTTTTTTTCTCTAAAATACTTACTCATTTAATTTTTAATTCTTAAGACAGCATTTTTGACCTTACCTAAAGTAGGTGTGTATACCTAGTGTCTACATTTTTATGCACATTTTTTGATTTCTTGAAAAATCAACCACCATTTGTTTTATTGTATTTCTTAGATCTTATGTCCCTATCAATTTAACTCTCTCTTTCCCACTTATTATCCACCATCATTATTGTTGCAATTTCAATTTTAAATAAAATATAGCAATGGTGGTAAAAGTAAGTATGCTAATCTATCATGGATCATTTTTATCAGCTTCTGAAAATCTAAACCATTCTTTTTTTTTGAAAAAAAAATTCCCTTGGAAGTATTTTAAAAAACATGGTAAATATTATAGCAGGATTGTGTTATTAAATTTCTCAGAATAAACTCAACAGACTAATTTAGTTTTAAGAGAGTTTTATACTTTCTGATTATTCACTGTTTTATCTTTACCCAAACTACCTACTTAAATATTTTCAGAAAAGAAAATATGTTCTGCAGTTCTATAAAAATCTCAGAGCAGTCTGATAGTTCATCTGTTTCTATAGATTTGTTATTTAGGATTTAACCAGGCAAAGCCCTCCTTGGTGGGGAATATATAGTATCCTCGAAGATCGGGATGTTTTCATGAACAAAACTTTGCTGTGGTCAGAAACACTACGTACATATCTCTGTACTAGATGGTGGCCCCAGGAAAAAAGAGTACATCCCTTTGGGGGAGATCTTTTTGTTTTACAATTAGCAAAAGGTGGACAGAAGAATTGCAGACATTCGTAACTCCATATAAGAAGATAAGCTTCTGTCCTAAAATACTCATTTTCTACCTCTTACTGGAAATGTATAATTGGCTTGTGTAGACATGGAAAATATGGAACATAGGAGAAAATTAGACACAGTGATGATGACAAAAAGTATACTCGTCCATTAATCTTAGGCTGTCTTATCACTTTATAAATACAATTAATAAGATCCTAGAGCAATGTGGACTATATAGGTATTATGTGATGAGTTATATTTTTGGGCCAACAGCCTCATATTACTTGTGTTATTTTAAACAACTGACAAACTGTGTCAATCCAGTATGTGGCCCTTATGGTCTGAGACTCTCTAAAAAAACAAAAATTATAAATAAAAATAAAGGTGGGTAGAATCCTAAAATTATAGTGTATTTGTGACCACTATGTAAACTGGCTTAGGGAAAAAAGCAAATATTTTTACTTTATGGTTTTGTAGAAAATGAAAAGAAATTTTTTTAATTCACCTTAAGAGATCAACACTCTGAAACTGGCTAGACTGGTTAGATTGCACAAGTCTATTAGTAGCTACTCCCAACTGCCCAAGGAAAACATCTTATGGGTTTCAGTGGGGAACCTGATTCAAAATTATGGCACAGTGTGGTAGGAAAGTAGGGTGACAGAAAGATACCTGTGTGCCATTAAGTATAATCTAACAAACAAATAGTTAGTAGGATTTATTATATTGTTACCTCTCATTAAATCTGTTACTTTAATTTTATTTTTATTTTATGGAGGAAATAATGAAAAACAGTAGAAATATACCGTGATAATAATTAGCATAGGAATTTGATATGATTAAAATGATAAACGCTAAGTAAGATAAATTAGAGAGGAGACAGATTAACATTAGTTTTGTCCTTTCATCTTTGTCTCCTTGATTTATGCGTTATGTTTTATGGCTATGTTGGTCTTTGCAAAGCTGTAGAACCCAGTTCCTAGTATATAGTCATTACATGCTTGGTTCTGGTGCCCAGGGAGTGTTTTTTGGAATGAGATGTGGATGGGGGGGCAGATGGGGCAAAGGCGGAGTACCAAATGTGTGCCCATTTGCAAAAGTCTTTGGAAAAATAAAACTTGTGAGGATTTTTTTAAAAGGATTTTAGAAAATAATTGCCTGATGTGGTCCATTAGAGTACACAAAATTAGCCTTTGCTTCTTGGCACCTTGTCACTGTAAAATTAGCTATTGAGCTAAGGCGAGGTCCCCATCTGGGAATTATCAGTTATTTACTTTTTAGAACCTTCCCTCTTGTTATTAGATGTCACTACGGATAGAGTTCTCATCTAATTTTGCTATTTTTGCCAGGGAAAAGCAAGAGGCATTGCTCTAACTTGAGCCTTCTCTTCTTTCTATCGGGTTAAAAATCTCAAAAGTAAAAAAAGATGTACGTCCCCAAATGCACACTCAGTATTTGATGCTCTTCTCAGACCCTGCAAAACCTGTTCTGAATAGGATTAGGGTTCAATTACATTGTTACAAGGAACATCTCTGAAGCCCAATTAAATACCATGTTCTTTAAACTGTGGCGTTATTAAAAGATAAGAACGTATTTTGGAAAGTGATTTATAAACGTTTAGGATACAGGTTGTGATGTACACGTATTTCTTAATGTTGGTGTAGTTATTGGGAGCATCTCAAGAACACCAAGTGATGATGTGGTGGTTTAGACCAGAACTCTGAAATAGTGCTTGTCCCCAGGGAATAAACAAGAAAGGCAGACTTTCTATGATGAGAAGAAAATAGGACAACTCCTATTTCTATGCATTTCTAAATCCCACTCCTCACTTTTTATTTTTAGGTGTCACAATGTTTATGATACAATATATTAGAGCATAATAAATTTCTAATTCATAAATAGCTGTATATTTAGATTTGCACTGTCGGTAATGTTGAATCCAAAGTATTTAGAGACCACAGAATGGCAGTGATCTCTGTGCATGTGACTTAATATGGGAATTCAGCACTTAGTACTTCTTCTGCAGGAAGAGATCTCCCAGAAAATTTTAATTTCATATTTATATAGGGAATATGTTTTAGTGGCTTACTAAGGGTTTCCTTAGTGATTGGGATCTGCTTCTTCCTGATGGCCCTTTTTGTCCTTTCTCAGGGCTCAGTGTTCTGGGGCTAAGAGAGACCTGGGAGGCCACAGAGTCAAGTCCAACACTTTTGTTTGACGTATGAATAAGCAGACCCCTATTGCTAAAAGTAGTGAATGCAGAGTAGCTCTTCCTGAAAGGTGAGAAGGGAGAAAGGAACTTATTTAGCAACGTGTCATTTACTTGATTTTAAAAGCATTTATAATGATTTATATAGTCAAATTTGTAGAGATAAGTTAAAGTTCATGGCTAAATTGTTATTTGAAAATTAATGTTGATTCCCTATGTTGTGTTTCTTAACTTTTATCATTTTGTTTTTTTATTTGGACAGATGCCTGAGTGATAAGTTGTTAAGTCATGCTTGCCTTATAGACAGAGAGCTAAATCAGTTTGGCTTCATTAAAATAAAAGAAGTAGTATTAAGTATACAGTAATGTGTGAAAGATTGTCTTTTACTTATTCAGGACTTGCTTTTACTGCTTGTCTTCTTTTAGAAAGGTCCATGACTTTACAAGAAAACACTCACAAAAAAATGAGTTGGTGATCCTTCAAAATTTGAGAAAAGTCAAATAATTATCTAACTTAACACAATTTAAAATTTTTTCAAAGCTAGTGGCTCCTTTAATATATACTGTTAGGGTTAGAGGGGGTCATGGAATCTAAGACACAGATTTTCACAGCTTGGTTAGAAGCTGCCCAATGGCTGTCCTTCCAAACACTCCTTTTCGTAAACCGGATTGATTCACGACAGGCAATGAGAATGGGTGAAAAAGGCAGATGCAAATTTATAGTTTCACAAAGCAGTGTCCTCACATTACCTAGTTTTCTAATAAAAACCAAAAATTCCAGGCAAAAATTCAGATGTCTAAGAAATCCTCATGGTCGATATTATGAAAATATCTGAGTATTGATTTATTTAACCATCGAAATACACCTCTTTGGAATTTTGGTGAGTGAAAGGTAGTATACCTGGTTAAGTAATGAAATTTTCTTCATCACACATGTAGTTATTGAATGTGTACTAGGTTAATCAGGCTTCATGGTTACTGCCCTGTGCCCCCTCTATATAGAAAATATAATTTGGAACTTTCCCAGGTAAAATTCTTCTTCTTCTGGTTCATTTACCTTTACAGCATTTTTATAATTTTTTATAGTTCTATAATCATTTGTCATCACATTTTTTTGACTTGGAAAAGACATATTTGTATGTCTCATATAAAAAATCAAGTATTCTTGGAATTGTGTTTTAAAACTCATTACTGGAAATGCAGTTTTTAGGTAACCAAACTATTGCTTTCCTGTAAAACCGAAATTATGACTCATTCATTGAAGTGCTTGGAGATGCTTAAGTAAAGAGAATTTTATAATGAAAACATAAATCTCTGTTTAAAAACATGGCAATTTTTTTTTTTCAAAACAATTTGTTCTAGTAGAGACGCTCTAGAAAACAGTATCTGATGTTGTCTAAGAGTTTTGCAACTATGTCAGAAGCCAGTTAGTAAAAGGGCTATTATTGAGCTGATCACTGAGTAAAACTTGGCCAGGAATTCACCAGATAACAAGGAAAGTACCTGAAAAGGAGTGAGAGCTATTGGAAAACAGCCACCACCACCACTGCCACAACAATGGCTCAGAAAAGTCACTTTGATCAGAAAGGGAGAATTTGTGTGACTGCTAGAGAGATGTAGTCTATTCATCATTCATTAGTTTGTTTCGGTGTTTAGTGAACACATATTGTAAATTAGACACTATGCTTAGCACTTAGTGATAACAATTGCTCTAATTTTTCTTCCTGTGGGACAGAATGTATGAAATCCAAGAACAACAATTAAATTAAATAGGGAACCTTCATCTCTTCCTGGTAGTTGCTCTGTTTTATAATGCAGGAAAATTCTGCAAGGGGCCTGGTCACCCCTTGATTCAGCCATTGACTCCCAGCAAACTCATAGGAGAACTGATAGCCGTCTGTTGATCAATTAAATGGGATTTGACCCAAAGTTCAGAAGTCTCAGGGGACTATGGATAAACCAACAAGTTATGTAATTTCTAGGGTTCAAAATGCATATATAGAAGCATTGTAAAAGCATGTGGGGAAAAATGAGGAAGAAAGCCTTCAGTGATTGATAGTTATAGTTTTGTGGGGCAAGCAGTAAATTGTACTAAGTCTTGTGAAAAATATTCCCGATTGCTCTGTATTGAGATGTAAAGGTAATTTCTAGGGATAACTATTGTGTTCATCCTATGTACTGTTCCATCTTTGTAAAGGATGAGTGAGCGAGATGATGTGTTGATTTTTCTTTCTTTATGATGGTGAGATTGCTGTTCTTCTCATGGCAGTTTTCCTAATTTAAGACCAAGCATATGGACTTCTTAAATGCTGAAATATAAAATCCCAAAATATAGGTGTGAATGCTAGAGGCTTAGTTACCTTTTTTGGCATTATGTTTTTCTGACTCCACGGCATATAAGAAGTTTGGTTTAGAGTAGGTAAGGTATTGTTTCATGCTGAGGTCTTATTTCCATTTGTAGAAAAGGAAAACCGGATTTACGATATCATTGATATCACTGAAAGAGCCTCTCAGTTCTCGAAACAATGAGAAACACCTTATTCAGTTAAATTACTATAACAAAAGAAAAATATACTAAAACAGAAAATAAGATTTTTCCCTCCATATTAAGGCAGAATAGCTTTAACTGATAAAAATAAAGTTAAAAAAACAAAATTAAAATGAATATTTGTTATCTAAATGAAACCAGGATATTTTTCTTTGTAAATATTTCATGATTCAAAAAAAAAAAAAAATCGCCAAAAAAGAAAATTCAATTTAAGGGGAAGGAGGTGTTTTATGTTCAGGTTCTTTGGAAGGCCAACCCTTGGCAACTGCTGGAGTGAGGACAGAGCAAGGTAAGGAGACTTCTAGGGAAACTGTGCTTGTCTTCAGACCCACGTGGTTTCTAGATAGAAGCTTGAGGGAACAGGTACGCCTCCTTCAGCTGAGTGTTTCCAACCTTAGCTGAGTACCTGCCAGGCAATATGGGCAAAATAGGTTGGTGGGTAAATGACAAGAAGGACAGTAGCTAAGATTGTACGTGACAAGGACCACTTCAATGAAAGAGCCTGCGTTTTGGAGCTATGCAGACTTAGGTTTGAATTCTAGCTCTTCTGCCCCTTGCCTGTATGGCCTGACAGATGTTACTTAATTCCTACTGAGATTGTGACATCTCTATTTTAGAGTGGGATGCTTACCCTTAGAATTTCAGGAAGCCAGTAGAAACCTGTCTTCTATTTCTGAGATCCAAACAGATCATGACAGTGAAAGCAATTAGATCATCAGCTTTATTTCTGATAAAGGCAGTTGGTGATGTGTCTTAAATATATGGCCAAAGGGTCTCATTAATAATAGCCCTGCCCTAAGTAAATGGAGATGTAAGGAGTAGGAATACAGCTCCCTTCAACACCTACCCACAGAACTTTAGGGTGAATGATTTCATTTATGTTGGTAATCAGGAAGTCTGACTTTGCACTCCTCTCTCCCAATCCAATTTTGAATAGCCTGTAAATCAGCTGATGTGAGCATATTGATGGGTTATGTAGGGATACCAGGGCCAGGATAAAAAAAAAAATGCCTTTGAGGAGATGCTTGCCATGACTTCATGGGCTGTTCTGCCCCCAATCAACAATTCTTTGGAGCCAGGTAGGAAAGGACTTTCTTAATGTTGGGTAGAGGAATTGTTCCCAGCAAAGTTAGGAAACTCACTTTATAGAGAGGATGGTTTCCTAACAATAATGCCAGCCAGAAGAACCTTTCCTGAGCTATATTTTTAGTAGTTTAATGTGTTAGATTGGATTAGGTTCTGGCTGAGCTCCTTAGGCAAGTATCAGAGAAAGGAGATCCAGAGAGAGGTGGATCTAAAAGAAGCTGTAACATGTCATAACAGAGAGTCAGGAAGATCAGACTTATTTTGACTGCCTGGAAAAGTTTGTAAGATTCCCGAAACCTTTGTACCTCCACCCTTGTTTGCTATTTTTATTGCTGTCTGTATGCTCTCCTGTAACGATTAGCCAGAAAGCTCTTAAAATGGAAAGAACTTGTTTGTGCATTTTCAGTGGCAATAAAGAAAAAAAAGGCAGTGGAGTGACTATTAGTGCCAGGTTGATGGGGAACCCAGAAAAAAGAGTGGGTTGTAGAAACCTACAGGCTGCATCTGAGGAGTCTGTGGAAAGAGAAGAAGAGGGAGTGGTGGAGATAGAGGTAGGAATTGTACAGGAAGTCAATAAAAGACTAGGTTTCTTAATAAGCAAGAGACACATGGATAGGTTGCCCAAACATACCTAGACTGAAATGAATGCTTGTAGCAGCCAGGAATTTTTTTTTAAAAATTTCCTAACTTAAAAATAAAGCTATCAACTCTTCTTATCAAGTTATCCTGACATTACAGATATGTTCATTTAGATAAGATTCTTAGAATTGATTAATTTGAAAATTAATCTATAAATCTTAAATATCAGAAAGTGTGTAGGATTCATGAGTTGTTTGACAAAACTGCTTATATAGTGTATTAGTTTTCTGAGATCATCTGACTGCCAGTATTTCATCTTAAGAGTGGCAATTTAAAAAGGAAAAACATTTTTCCCCTGAGCTTAGAATCCACTAAAACTTGTGGGTTGAACATTTTACCCAAATATAGACCTTTTAGTGATTAAGCTAATTTACTCTTTTCAAACTGTGACATCCTGTTTATAAGAAAGAAGACTTATAAAAAGTCATCTTGAGCATGAATTAACTCTTCTAAAATCAACATCTTGGTGAACTTATGTGTTAAATGAGTCACAAATATTTGGATGAAGATTTTTTTGGTTTTGAAAGAGAAAGTACTTGGAAAAAAATGTCATTTTGGTTTCATTGAAATGGAAACATTTGAAAAAATGGAATTCACTGGTGAGCCTATCAAATAACAGGTTTCCGCACACATTTCTTAAGTCAGCTCTGTGGATTTGTAGAGCTGCAACCCCCTGAGCCAAGTCTTAACCATCATGAGATGCATTTAGCATCCATAATTCTTCCCAGAAATGATTTTTTCAATGTTATGTAAAATGAAATTTTCACAATATTTTGAAGGTAATATTATTCATTTTGTAAGCTGTACTCTTCAAAATTATTGGTTCCAAAAGAAAGCTGAACTTGTGTCTATTCACCTTACTTGCCTGATAGATAAATGCCCTCTTTCTACTGTGATCCTTTATTATTTGAAAATGTCATGGTGAGCAACTCCAAGTTTAATTTAGAGTAAAATGTTATACTCAATATTTCATACTTGATTTTTAATATATACTTGCAATTGGTTAGCTGTTCTTCTGAACGTATGGGTTGAATTTTTGTGAATTGAGCAAATCCATCGCGCCTGTTTAAGCACTCCCAGTTTATGCTGTTGGTCCTAAAATCTTTGTCTCCTGCTCTGTCCTCTTAAGTCTTAGATCTGCATTTCAGGGTCCTGCTGGGTATGACTTTGGGCACTTAAACCTATCATGTTGCAGTTTAAATTACTTTTCTCTTTTTCTAATCACAGTTCCTTTCCTATTTAGTTACTGCATCATCTCCCAAGTGAGGTTCGTTGGGCGTCAGAGAGCTTTTCCTCTCACTTGTCACACCAACTAATTGGTCATCGATCCCTAATGATTCTGCCTCTGAAATGACTCTTCTTTCCTTCCCTGCCTAACTCAGGTGCAGTAATGTCTTAGCTAGTTCAGAACAAAAGCTTCTCTCTCGTGGGGCTTCCTTGTCAATTCTTCCTTCTCTGCCCCTGGATCTTTCTGTGCATATCATCAAACATGAATATAGGATTTATCTTCCTGCAAACTTTTACCTATTCTCCATTGAGTTAGGATCGAGGCTTCACAATCTGACACAGCCTACTTTTTCTAGATTCCTCTCTTCCACCCGTGTGCTCTTTGGCTCTGTCCATATGGAACTTCACCCACTGCTAAAAGTCCTTTAAATATACTGTGTATTTTCTGCACCGAGAATAGCACAGCTATTCTATGTTTTGATTCTCATTACTTAAGACTCACCTTCCCCATTCCAGAAGTAAAAACCACTTCTTCTGTGTCCTTCATAGCACTTTTTAATTCTCTTTTGCTATCACTCAATATACCCCATTTTGGTTAATTGTCTATGTGAGGCTTTCTTGAGCTAAACTACTAATTTCTCAAGAGAGGAACTTGATTTCTTATTTGTGAAAATAAGTAGTAGTTTCAATGTTCAGGACTTAAAACGTTACCCCATTAATATGTGCTGAATGAAGGGTGTGCCAGAATGAATCCAGATTCTCATAGGTGCAATTATTGTCCCAAATGGATGAAAAAGTACCTCAAGGGTTAGAGTAAAGAAAAAGAGCTCCTTTGCCAATGTTTTCTCGAGAGCTAGGAATTTAAATTTATGACAAACATGGGAATTCCTCTGAAAAGTCAGAGAATAATGAATGGCAGTATCATCTGCAAATTACTGTTGGCATGAGACCCGTCAAGGCCTTGTCTCTGGCATTGGTTATCAATCCATTGTATTGATGATTTTAAAATAAGAGCCTTCACTAGAGTTGCTCACTTTCTGTTCAGCTTAGCTTTGAGTCAGTTGGTTCGCATGTAAGTATTGGCAATAAGGTAAATGCATATCAAAAACGTGTGATATCTACCTTTTACTTGTTACCATAGAGCTAGAAAGAAAACTTAGTACATATGGAATAATTAAGTACTAGACTGAGACAGATTATAATAAGTTAAAACAAAACATGGAGCAAGGAAAAATCAGTATGACCTGGAGATGTCATGAAAGGTCTCATTAAGAACTTATTAATATTTAACTTGTCCATGAAAAATCGATAAGAATTACATTAGTGAAAATGAGAAACTCAATATGAAGAAAATAACGTAGGTCAATTGACAAGAATTCAGTTAATAACTGTAGCAAATATTAATATTTAGATTGTTTACTCCTAGGAATATGAAGTCATTTTGTTCTGCCTTGTTTTTCTCCCACAGGTGGATCTGACATTGAATATCTAGACTTCTATAAGCCTGTCGTGTGGTTTTGGATCCTGGTAGGGCTTGCCTACTTTGCTGCTGTCCTGAGCATGATTGGAGATTGGCTTCGAGTAATATCTAAAAAGACGAAGGAAGAGGTAAGAACTAAGAAGTGTGCAAAAACACTTCTATTTAGTTAATTCAGTAAAGATTATTTTTAATTTTTTATGTTTATGTTATTAAATATTTAAACATTATTTACATTTTTAATATTTATGTTTGGCATGAATTTGCTGTATGAGGCTATAGGAAAATACATGAGTTATAATTCATTCACTTAAAAATATTTACTAAATTCCTTTTGTGTGCCAGGTGCTATCCAGGAACTGAGGGTACTTTGTAATGAAAAAAGATGTAACTAAAAATATTTTCTTCATTATTTTGGTTTTTTTGCCCTCAAGGGCACAAAGTGAATGTTATTCCCCAGAGCAAAATATAATAGGAAATATTTGTATCAAGGTGTCAGTAGCATGGAATAGTGAATGTTTTCCATAATTTTGAATTTTTTACTCTATTCAGTTTTTTTTAATTTCCATATAAATGTGCACACACACACACACACACACACACACACACTCACACAACACATATATATTCCCAAACTGTATGCATTATGGCTATTTTCCCTGTATGACATTTTCAAATAATAAAGGATTTTAGTTGTTGAAAAAGATATCTGTTCACCTATTTTGTAGGACTATACATATAGAAATGAACATTAGAATTTTGACTCATGAAATTTTGGAATTTACACATACTGATTTTGAAATTAAATTTTGATTTTATATTTACATGTCCAGAAGTACTATTAGTTTGAGTGTGACAGAATAGTGTTTTATTATGAATTCTGTTTTATTTTGTTTTGTTTTGTTTTTTTGCTTCTGGGTCTTAGTCGGCTTTGTTAATTGTTTCAGAGAACAACAAATTTATAAAACCTGCACGTATAGTACTCATCATCTTCCTTTAATTACCTCCTCTATTTCATCATCTGATGTTCATAGGCCAAGAAACATCAGTGTCAAACTCTGACTGCTACAAGCACAGATTTTTTAAAACATATATGTCAAGGACATGGAATAGGATATGAACAAATAAAATTAATTTCTCTCTACAAATGTTTTCTTCATTTTTGTTTGAAAACCATCAAGTCATATAATTCTTTACTCACACCCAAGGTGCCTATACTAACTAGCAAGGGTGTAAATTATCCAACTTTTCCTTCATGGATACCATATTTCTCATTTGGGAATTTACATATTCAGTGTGTATTAGTCTATATCTTAGTTGCACCATAAAACCAAAATCTTTTTATTACAGACAAATCAGCAAGACAGTATGATTGACATTCTAATTTAAATTGTGTGGAAAGTCCTGCTTTGAACAGTACTCCAACACATTCACCCCAATCTTAGGCTAATTGCATGTGTGTGAGAGAGGGAGAAATAGGGTTATTCTAATTTCATTTTACTTTTAAGGATTTTGAGATGGTAGTTTTGGATAAGATAGCTAAAAAGAGAACTACTCAGACATTCAATGATAAACTGGCTTTCAAATGGATTTAAAAACATGCACACATACACAAACATGTATTTCTTAAATGAAATAGACTTGAACAGAACGTATCCCTTAAAGTTAGACAGTTAGAAAAGGTACTGCTTTGTGATACACACACACATATATAATATTATAAACAAACTATATATAAACACCTACACATGTACAAACACACTAATATATCTTGGATTACAGTCAAAAAGTTTGAAAGCCACTAAGGCACGTATAGTACAAGGGGAAATTTTATGTATTGAGGAAATTGGTATAGAATATCTGATTAAAAACCAGCACTTTTTGTGGTAGTACTAGCTGGTACACAGCATTAATACACTTTTCCAGAAATTCAACATAGAATGTGAAGAAAGAAAAGGAAAATCAATTTATAATTTATCTAAAGATTATCAGGACCAAAGTTTTTATAAATGAAATCATACTAAGATTTCTGTAGCAATGGAAAAATGATTCTTAGATAATTTTAGTTTTGAAATAACTCACTGAAGGGTGTAATTAAATAAAACATAACTAAATATATTTTAGTTGTCATTTTTATGTAGATGAGCCAGTGCCAGGTGACTGCTCAATAGGTATTCCTTACTTTCTATGCCTAAACCATTCCAGGGACTACAACTTTTAAAAACTTCCAAAGGATTAAGAAGCAACAAAGATTTTTCCAGTTTTTAGTTCTGATGAATAAAAATGCTTAATATTTTTGATAACTCAGAATCCTCTCCACTAAAATATGTAACTAGTGCAGAGTATAAAAAATGCATAACAAAACATAGTACTAAGATACATACTTTCCCTGAGTAAAAAGATTTTGGCTAATAATAAGTCCCAGTATTATATTATTTTTTCAAAAACAAATCTGCTTAAACCATATTGGTAAAGTATGAACATATAGATCTAGTCATATCTATGGCCTTATTTCATTTCTATTTTTTTATGTTAAAACATTCTGTTTCCAGTGAAGAATAATTTTAATGAAATTATGTCAGATGTAAGGAAAATAATATCATTTTCCATCAACATGCTGAAATAAAACATGTTGGTATAGCTAATCCATCTGAAATATTTGAAGAGGAAATGATTAGTTGGAACAACACTGTATTGTTTCAAAAGTGCCACATATAATTATAGTTGATCTGCATTCCTCAAGGAAAACAATAATGAGCTCAGTAATTTTTCCATGGAGACATACGCATTTTGTGTGTTTGTTTCATTATTTTTAAAACTCTAATGGAGAGTAGACACATGCTTAACAGTAACTGCTGATATGACTAATTATCTTTTCTGTGAAACTATGTACCCTCTTATGATGAAATGATGTTTCCATTTGGAAAATAGAGACTATTTAGGTATTCTG
Organism: Avahi laniger; assembly: GCA_963575035.1. NCBI lineage: Eukaryota > Metazoa > Chordata > Mammalia > Primates > Indriidae > Avahi > Avahi laniger. Next base: position 22,010 of record CAUYSK010051471.1, on the reverse strand, counting down.
GATAATATAGTAATACTGCTACCTGAGGCAGGTGTAATAAAAATAAGATGTGACTACAAAACTCAGGGAGTAAAATCCATGCTTGTTTAGGATGCAAGCAGGGAATAGTGTGCCTTTATTATGCACAGGCATTGCTCAGATTCCTGCTGTTTACATTTCTTGAGCTTCAAAGAGCCTGTGATTTCTATATCCATCTTGTATTGATGTCCACGGACTACAGTGTTTGGAATGTTCCTGTGTATACATGTGAGATAAACATCACCAGGGCCCTTACCTTGCCAGTGTTCTCAGTTCCGATGACACTACAGCTGGACACAGTGAATGGATAGCCAAGTAATGCTTCTTTACCAGTAGAATTTCCTTAGTCTCTGAAGATGTTCATGTGAATGGAGATGCTTACTTTAGTAAGTTGACCTTGTATCCTATTAAGAAAACATCCTTTGACTGGGGAACCTGAGTGCAGAAAAGTTTGGAAAGACTGGAAAGACTGTCCCTGAACTCATATTTGGCCCCAACATTTTGAAGGGACCTGAGAATATAGAATGACATAGTTTTCTTCTGCTGGTTACCAGAGGGCAGCATTTAGTCTCCTCTGAACTTGAGATTGGCAATAACCCTTTCAGTGAAAGAGCTGGGACTCAGAGGCTCTTCATCTTGGCCAGAGATGTGCAATTAAGGAACAGTTGCAGTCTTAACCTTGCAAAGTTTGCAATAGTTCCCTTTATCATTATTTATTATGTGAGAAGTGATATTAATTTGAAAGGTTTGTACGCCATTTTAAAAGCTTAGACTTTCTTCTGAAAACTTTAGGGAATCGTTGAAGGATTTTAAGTCAGAGGGACCAATGGTCTTGACAAAAGTGAGGATGATGGATTAGAAGCAAACAAAATTGGATTCAGGGAAATCCATTGGCAGAATTATTGCAGGAATCCAGGTAATATAGAATGAAGGGTCTATGGTAGCAGTGGGATAGAGATGAAAGTTCAGATTTCAAAAGTATTTTGGGGATAGAAGGAATAGAATTTGGTAACCTATTAGTTGCAGGCAGTAAAGAAAAAGGAAGGATGATCCATGATTCTAACTTAGGGTAAGATTACAGAGCACAGGAAGAAGAGAGATTTTGAGGTGATGGGAAGAATGAGATATTTTCATTTTTGACACCTTGTGATTGGCAAACGTGTTGGACATCCAGGGAGTTAATTCAATTCTAGAAAATTGATCTGCGGAAAAATGGAAGCTGGGAGAATAGTCTGGGGTGATCACTACATAAACGATAATGAAAGTTGTGAGTGTAGATGCCTTCACCAAATGGAGATTTGTAAAGTAAGTCAACAGTCGAGCAAAAAATGAAACCCAGAGTAACACCTTCATGTGGAGACTATAAAGGACGGTTCAGCAAATAATGTGGTTAAATAAATTGATTCTTAGTAGCGTCTTTGGAAAGGCAAAGGAGTTGAGGTTTTAAAGAGAGGATGTTAGAGTGACGGATCATATTGGCTAAAGACAATGGTGGAGAAAAGGAATTCAAGGAAAGGCTGACATAATAACATACAGTAGATGAATAACATAACTAGAATTCCCTACAAGGTTATGCTCCAGGTGCTCCACTCCTGTAGAAAACACTGTAAATACTGTCCCCTGGAATTTGTGCAATGCAGTGGGCATATCCTAAGATAGTTCTTTTGGGCACATCAAGCACAATTCCAAAGGGTGACAATTATAGTGTCTTTATGGAAATGGGAACCCTTGGAGCACAACTGATAGACACCTGGGTGAAAGGTGCCCTCTGACATTGAGCAGTGAGCAGCCAGATCCCAGGTATTCTTGGGCACACAAAATGATAAATGCGGGTTGATGGGTGTGGGGGGCTGAACTATGGAATAATAATGTTACAGTGTTGGAAAAGGGAAGAAAATTGGAGACACGGAGACCAGTTAGGAATGAGAATTATTGAATGTTTACTTCATTCCTAAATCATTCATTCAGTCATTCAAAAAATTTTACTAAAAAAACTTACTATATGATGAGTGCTGTACTAGGTGCTGGGAGTAACTCTTCATCTGTGGTAGTTTGAGGTCAGTCTCTTTATTGAGAAGATTCATAGGTGGTGTGTTTCCTTACTGAACTTTGCAATGCTTGCTTTTACTTTTCTTCTTCCAATTATGGAAAGATGAGTTTTGAATAAGAAGGCACTTAGTCTTCGATTAGAGATCAGTTCTCCAAATAGCCTGCTTTTCCTTTTTTGTTTTCTTTTCTTTTCTCTTCTTCCCCTCCTCACTTCACCCCTCCCACCTTCCCTCTCTTCCTCCCTCCCTTCCTTTCTTCTACTTCCAGACTGTGTATCAGGCTTGGCAGTTGTTTCTTTGATTTCTAACATACTGTGTGGAGGGGGAGCAATACTGCTTAGTACAATTTTATTTTGTTTTGTTTTTCCTTGTTATTGTTCTCTTATTGAGATACTAAAGTAGTTATAAATGATTATTTGAAGTTTGACTATGGGCATAGTACTCAGTGATCATAAAACTTCTCAAGTTTATATTTTATTACATATAACTCTTCTTTGGCCAAAGGGTAAGAATAAAATAAAATAGAAGCAGGAAGTATCACGATGGGCTATTAAAACTAAGGCACATATAAAGACGCTTTCTTTTCTACCCCACTATACTATGGGGAAAAGAACAGAGCAGTCAGACTTTGAGTTTCATCTGCTGGTCAATATTTGGGTCTGCCTAGTCATGAAAAGGAGAAAGTTCCTTCTCTTTCCAGTGCCAAACTAAGCTCAGCAAATTATTATCTGTTTAGTAAATAGACAATCAGAGAGGAGAATATTACAATGCAAGACTTAAATTGTGCTTTAAGGCAACAGTAATTATCAGAAACCCACACATGCTTAACTTTTTTTGTTGTTTTTTAAAATTTTTTTATCTCTATTTTTTTATTTTTAAACATTTTTATCAAGATAAAATATACATATATAATTTACTATCTTTACCATTTTTAGCTGTACAGATCAGTGGTAATAAACACATTTATATTCTTTTTCTTACTCTTCCTCTCCCTCAGTCCCCTCCCCTTCCCAGCCTCAGGTAACCACCAATCTAGTCTCCATTTTCATGAGATCCACTTTTTTAGCTCCACATATGAGTGTCTTTCTGTGATTGGCTTATTTCACTTAACATCATGCCCTCCAGTTCCATCCTTGTTGCTACAAATGGCAGAACTTAATTTTTTTTAGTGGCCGAATAATATTCCATTGTGTGTCCGTACCACACAAATATGTCTATTTGTCTGTTGATGGACACTTAGGTTGTTTTACATATTTTGGCTATTGTGAATAGTTCTGCAGTAAACATGGGGGTGCAGTTATCTCTTTGATATATCGGTGTCCTTTCTTTTGAATTCCAGTAGTGGAATTGCTGGATCATATGGAAGTTCTAAATGAATTTTATGGGCAGTCATTTCTGCAGAACCAAGACTGCAAATTATGTCTCTATGTAGTCTCCGTGTTATGTTGCATGCTATAAAACTTTGTAGGTCTAATATTGGGAAATTCTTTCCAAGTCAGAATGTATGCTAAAAGTAAAATAGGATCTGAGGGTAGTAAAAATGGAAACAACTCTCTTCTAGAATACACTGTAAGTTATTTCTCTTTTAATGAGATAATGATGCAAAGTGCACCACTGTCAAATAATAACGACTAATAAGGAAACAGAAGGACAGAGAGGTATGGCGACTTGCTTAAAGGGTGTACCACTAGTAAGTGATAGAATCAGTAATTCACCCAGATGGCTTCACTCCATGGCCCAAGCTGTTAACCTTTTAGCTACGCTGCCTCCTAAGTGCTCAAAATATTGATTATGTGGTAGTGTTATTGTTCTTTTTTGCCTCTGGTTCTGCTTCAGCCTCCTCCATGCCCTCCTCCTCCTCGTTTTCCTCCTTCTGCTTATTCTCCCTCTTCCTCTTCTTCTTGTATATGTAGGGAATATTGACACATTAGAAGCAAGTGCCCAGAGCTGACCCAATTATTACAGTGTAACTACCAAGAAGGGCTTTGTGAATTTCATTTGGTCATGAATCGTTTTTGATATAAATCAATAAAATCCCAAAACCTAAAGTTTTAAGGTTCTTTCAAGTGAAAAGAAATGATTTGTATGATTTCTGAAAAGTGCATGGGCTTTGAGGCCCATGGAACTGAGATTTAATTCTTTCTCAACTATTTGCTAGCTCTGTAAATGTCGCCAAAATATTTAGTCTCTCTGTGTCTCCATTTTCTTATAAAATGAAGGGAATGGTACTTTCTTTATGAGGCTATTGTGAATATTCAGAGCGGGGGAGTGTGTGATCTGGCTGAATGCTTCCTAAACACTTGTTCTTTTCCTCATGGGCTCCTGAAGAAATTAGTATCCAATTATTTTCCCAAATCAAATAATCCCATAAAGTTCTTAGACTGCTATCTATATATCATCATATATTGTTCTAGATCGAGCATCAAATACTGTGAGTGCTTGTATGTCTAATCATTTTATCTGGCTGAAGTAATAACTAAACACAAAATAAAAAATAAACAGGAAAACATTGAGGGTATGTATATTGCTAGAATTTAATTATAAAACCAGAGAGTCTAGAATAGCCTAGGAAAAAAGCGAGTGTGGAAATTTCACATATGTTGGATGTTCTATGGACTTGAAAACTAGTTTCTACATTAAGTGTTCCTCAAGTCTACTGACATTATTATTATCTTAATTCTTTTCTTGAGTTAGACCCACAATTTTCTGGTGTCCTGCTCTCTCAACTGAGGTAGAACCTATTTGGATTCTTCCTTTTATTAAACCAAGAGGCAAAAGCTTAATTGTTATCTTAAATAAAAATCTGTAGGAAAATTCTTTTTTTTTCTCTTTTAGATTTTAAGTTGAACACTCACTATTTATAAATTGTAATTTCTTTTTGCTTCAAGTATTTCACATAATGTTGTCTGGTAATGAAAATTCAGAGTAATTTTTATATTTGTTTGTACATAACAGGAAAATAACTTAGGTTAATAGTTTTTGCCTCAAAGCACTTTATAAGTAATTTCATTTTCTTTAGCTAGAAAGTACATTATGAGGTTTTAGTGCATCAAGATATAATGTTATTTGTCTCTTTTGACTGTTTCGATACTGTCATCTGCTTTGAGAATTTGTGTTAGGAAAAGTAGCCACTGTGAACTTTGCTTTCAAAATTGTTTTTGGACTTTCTTCAACAAACCGAAGTATGTATTTTCCTGTATTCAGAGCTAAAATCGATCCCATTTTACAAAAAAAAAATCAGACTGTGTTTGTTGAGAACACAAGCAAGTAGTATGTTTTCAAACACGGATCGAAATGAATTTGGTTTTAGTTTTGCTTCATAGAAGAGTCTTTCTAGATGAATATTAGTTTGTTTATGATTGGTTGGGGCTGAGAGTAGAGAGGACACTTTGAAGTTTAATGAGGGATTATTTGATTATCTTTTGCAACAAAGTGTGGTGATTTGTTTAGTGTTCAGTGGATGGCACCCTAACTATAGCAAAGGAATCTAGGTCTTCCTTCCTGAAACTTGATTTGAACCAAAAGAACAGCTTCCAATCAATGGGGTGTGTGCATGTCTATGCACACATGCAAACATGCACACACAAAAATACACACATAAAATCTCTTCTTATTTTGGAACAAGGACCAATACCTTAGGCAAAATCATATTTGACTGTCCCTCTATGGTATACTTTCTTTATTGATTGCTTGACTAGAATTTATTAGAATTCTAATCTGATTATACAGAGACTATAGATTAATCTCATCTCAACTCAAAGACGGACCAATCTGTTGCACTCGCATGTTCCACAAGTCTGTGTCCGGCTTGTCATTTGTCCCTCCAGACTGCCACTCCAGACTTCCCTCTTCTTTGCTCACCTGGTCGCATCACACCTGCTTTTCCTGCTCCTGAAGTTCTCTGCGGGGCAACTGTACTCCCAAGAGTGGAGATGGATTCCTCACTTTATTTACCCTCCAAACACAGCTGATATAAGGCTGAAATAATTTATAACTTTGTAGAAGGCTTGTGGAAAGGTTAAGGGAATTACAGAGTAGAAAAGAACAACTTTATGCTGGATAATCAGACAATGCTGATCTTAGAGTCTCTTGTTCATCTTCAAGGGGAGACCCTTGGCTGTCTGATTCCTCAGCCCCTAGTCTAGTGTCATACTGCAGAGCCCCGATTCCCACCCTGCAGATGAATTCCTTCTATTGTACATTCCCTCTCCTGAGTGCACAGGCCCATCTGGCAGAAGACCAGCTGATGCAATAACAATGTAGGGACGGACATACTCTCCCCTGAATCAAGAGAGCTTTTTAAATTATTGAATATGACACTGGACGTCTTGGTCTGAAGCAAATGCGGTTGGGTTGTCTCCTCAGATGAGACTGTTCCCAGGAACAGTAGACAGGTACTCAACTTACATGTCTGTAAGTAAACAAACAAACATGCTCGCCCAAGAACTCACTGTCATAAGGAAGGAAGTCCTACTATAAGCATAAACTCTAGCTCCCACCCAGAACATCAGGCTGCTTGGGATCCCAGAAGTGTCTGGTTTTTTCACCTTTAATTAAAAAAAAAAAAAAAAAAGCTCTCACATCTGTAGTTGTTTGTTCATAACCACTCTGGCTTTGCTATATTTATAAACTCCCTACATCAGCAGGCACTTAAGTATCTTCCGAGCAAGATGCTTTGCATGAAATCCTGCCTTAAAGCGAGGTAGAAAATAAATTATGTTGGGAAATTTTACTATAATATATGAAGAAATTCATTTCCAGAATTGGAGACTGTGGATAAAATATGATGATATTTTTTTCATGGAATTTCTCACAAATGCCAAGGATTGTCATGTGTCAGTGGCCCCTTCAATTTCCTGGTGCCTATTTATGAGAAGCTAAGATATTTCTTTTAGCGAAAGTATTTCTTATGCCATCTAGTTATATGTGTGTGTGTACGTGTATACATACATACACATGCACATATATGTACACATGCACATATATATACACATGCACACATTTGTGTATACACGTATGCACATATATGTGCACACACGCACATGTATGTGTACACATGTATGCATACACATGCACATTTGTGTATACATACATACACATGCACATATATGTATTCATATTTATTCTTATTGTGTCATTTCTACCACACTTTGAGAAGCCGTTGAACAGTTTTAATATATATATGACTTCAGTTTAATGACTACTGTTTTGTGTTGAGTATATGTTTCTGAATGAACAGGCAAGGCAGGATAAGAATTGCTTTCCTATTTTGAAGTCGTATGAACTACAGCATGCAAACTTTGTCATAAGTGTGAATTCACCAAAAGGCAGTATGGTCCAAGTTTGCATATAGAAGAAATAATAATTTTGCTAAATAGCATCTCTGATTTGCAAGTTGGGGACCATTATGAAAACATCCAGCCAGGTGTGGTGACTCACGCCTGTAATCTCAGCACTTTGGGAGGCTGAGACAGGAGGATCACTTGAGGCCAAGAGTTTGAGACCAGCCTGAACAACATAGTGAGATCCTGTCCCTACAAAAAATTCAAAAAAATTACTCAAGTGTGGTGGTGCACTCCTGTTGTCCCAGATTACTCAGAAAGCTGAGGCAGGAGGATCACTTGAGCCCAGGAGTTTGAGGTTACAGCAAGCTATGATCCCGCCACTGCACTCTAGCCTGGGAGACAGAGCAAGACCCTGTCTCCAAAAAAGAGAAAAAAAAGATGATTTCCTTCCACAGGTCCACAAGTACTCAATGATCTGTTTGTTTATCAAACATATTTTGACTGCCCACAATGTGTCAGTCACTTTACTAAGTATTGGAACAAAGAGTATATTTAAAAAAGTGGTTGTATTCGCCCTCAAGGAGAAATGTATGTAAGTAGGGGGTATATAGGCATCTACTAATCATTAGGGTAGATACTGCAATAGAGATTGAAAGGAGATGCTTTGTGTGCAGTGGTGCACAGAAATGAGAATTACTAAATCTGATTGAATGAAATGGGGAAAATTGCATAAAGGAGGCATGTCCTGACTTCTCTCTTTCTTTCCTGTTTTACATTCAAATTACATTACAATTTGTCAAGCAGTCCTATAGCATTGATCTGAAAATGTATCTGGAATCCAGGCACTTCTCACTTCTCATCATCCTTCCCCGTGCTACTCTGAGCTCTCACTCCAGGGGCCTCCTAACTGGTCTGCTTGCTCTGACCTTTGCTCTTTGTAAAGTCTATTTTCAACAAAGATGCCAGAATAATCCTTTGAAACATGAGTCATAGTATGTCGTTTCTCTGCTTAGAAGCTCTGGCTTTGCTTGTCCTCAGAGTGAAACTGAAAGTGTTTGTAAAGTAGCACAAAAGGTTTTATATGAGCCAGCCTCCCGCCCCTGACTCTTCTCTTTCCCCTTGCCCACTGCGCTCCAGCCTCACTCCCCTCCCTTGCTGTTCTTGCAGCACAGCAGCCACGCTCCTGTCCACGTGCCTTTGCACTGGCTGTTCCCTCTGTCAGCACTGCTCTTTCCCAGGTACCTACCAGATTCACTTCCTAACATTCTTTTCATCATCTACCATCTGGTCAACCAGGCCCACCTGGGCCATCCTATGTAAGGTTGATGCTCCTCTATCCCAAGCACCCTTGATTCTCCTTGCCCCGCTCTGCATTTTCCTTATATTCACCAACTTCTAACATTCTATGTGTCACTATGTGTCAATATCATGTATTATGTGTCACTGTTTACCACGTCTCTCTTCCTGGAAGGTGTCATCCATAAGGGGAGGAATCGTGGCTCTTTTGCTTTATCAAAATCAATTGTAATGATGCTTGGCATATAATCGGTGCTCAATAAATGCTTGTTCAGTTGAATGGATTAAAAAGTGTACAGATAAAACGATTTAATTCAGAGGGAGTGGTAGAATTCAGAATTCAGAAAAAAAATTGGATAGACATGAAATAATGTAGGAAATTTGTACTTCTTACTTATTTTCAATATTAGGGTATCTTGTACCTCTCTGATAAAAGTGGAAGGGCTAGTTTATCCTCTCTGTTAAATCAGAGCTAAGATTACAATTTTGTTCATTTTTTTACATTTTCAGTAGAGCCAAAGTATACTTATTTGGGTGATTTTTATTCATTTTGCTATTGCTTACAGATACAAAATAAATTGCAGTTAACATTTAAGGGATGATTAATTTCATAATTAAATAGCTTGGCAAATAAGCTACTTAAAAATTTCAATAGGCTAAAATGATTCATGTTTCAATAAAAAAGATCTTGAGTAATTACTGTAAGCAATTGAAATTGCTTCTAGATCCCCCTAGGTTTTATGATGAAAAGTATAGATCCTATAAATTGAAAGCACATAACTCAAAAGTGTTGTTTCCAAAGTTCTGGGGTCATGTTGAAGTTCTAGAATTTTGTATTTGATAAACATTTTATTTTTAATCCATTTCTCCTATTGTCCATTTGTGAGTCTTTGCATTCATCTCAAATTTGACACTGCTAATTGAACCAGAAACAAGTTTAGATTTACATTCCTACATCATTGCCTCTTTGAACGTGTTTGCTGTTACAAATATGTTCTGTTAGTCTACATTTAGCATCCATGAATAGCCACTATATTATACTGCTAAAGCTCTCAGATAGCTGAGTATTTTGTCTTATAAAACAATCACACATTTATGGCTTTTCCCCTGTTGGAGAAACTGGAAATTTGAAGATATTTTTAAACAAGAGAAAAACAAATCTCATTTAATTCCCTCTTCTTTTCTCTTGCCCTGGAAGTTTTCACCTTCCATCATTCAAAATGCGTAAGCAAACTTTTATGTATGAAAGAAAGAAGTTAAGCAGCCTGGTGAGAGGGGAAGTTGGAAACAGTCAAAGCCTTTGAGAGTTTTGTTATGAGCCCTGAAGATGTTAAAATCAGACACAAGCTAAAAAGTTCCATCTCACTCCACCCTCTGTAAGCATTGCTTTAATGAGGGAGATAATGAAGCCTGGTACACTTTAGTCAATATCAAAGAAAAAACAGCAGGTAATGCTGGCAAGGTACCCTGGAGAGGCGTTTGAATTTGTCATTGCTTCTCCCCTGCCTCTTCCCACCTTCCTGAATATTCCTTGCCCCTTTATTACCTAATGTAATACAGGCTTCATAAAGTAACCAGACTAAGGAATAACAGAAACCAATTATAACACAGCTGTCTGTCAAATGGATTAAAAAAATAGGTCAAATCCTGTTCTCTAAAGCACAAAGTGATACCGTAAGTGCTGTATGTGAAAGTTAGCTTGCCTGGGGTGACTAGCACTGGGAGTAGAAGGTTCCATTCCATTTTCTCTCTTGGCCAACTCCTTTGCTGTTCACAAAGGTGAAGAGGAAAGGTGAAGAGGTGGTGTGAGTAGATGCTTTGGACAGATCCGGTGGCCACAGGCAAGAGGTGGCTTCATGTGTGCCCATTGTGGTCCCTCCGGATGCTGTTTAGAAACATTTGTTGAAAAGACATTCAAGTATGGCTTTTTGACTTTCCTTTCACCATGGAAGGCCCCCATGTTTTATCCTTACATTCAGAGGCTTGTTTTCCCCTAAATTCATAAGCCATCAATGGGTGCAGCTGGCAAAACAGGCCCACAGCGCTTGTGGTGTATACACCCGGCTCAAGGTAAGCCTCTGCACTCTTCCGGGTGAGAGGCCAGCCAGCCGTAACTTCTTGTCACATCCGCAATATTTCCATTGCCTCTTCTTTAAATTTTTTGTCTTTTCTTCCTGTTTCTTAGGCAGCCTTCTCACAGTTGAGCCAAGTTAATTAAAATACAGCAGCGTGCTTGTAAGACAGGGCATGTCCCACACAGCGAGCAGCATTTCTGTAGAACTAATTTGGCAGTGCTATATTTGGTTTGGGAAAGACAGCTGTGAGTATTCGCTTAATGTGCGTGAGCACTTTGCATTATTAGACCCTCTCTGCTACTTTGACTTGTTGACATGGGGGGAGAATTTCTGGCTTTGCGTTGTTTTCCAAAAACACACGGCCACTTTTACTTTGTATTCCTTTTCATGATTATTCCTGGAAGTGTTTTACATATTCGTAAAAGGATAAAAACATAATTCATTGTAATTCAATTTAAAGAGGGTGTTGAAAGGGCATTCTGTGGTCCAGTGCTTCATAAAATAACCATATTATTAATATAATATGATATATTTAATATAATTAAATACAATATTATATACAATACAAAATATGGATTTTATATGTAATTTTTATACTATATATTAATATATAGTATTTTATTATCATATTGCTATTATGTATAATAATCCATAATATAAATGTTACCTATAACTGTATGTGTTTTATATGTATTATATGTAGAACATAATTAGAAATGCAAGCCAAATATCTAATCTTAAATTTTCCAATAGTCTCAGCAAAAAAGCAAAAAAAAACAGGTGAAATTAATTTTAATAATATATTTTATTTAACATAAAAACATATCCAAACTACTACCATTTTGACATGTAAATATTGAATAATGTAAAAATTATGAGTGAGATAGTTTATTTTTTTTTATGATACATTTTCAAAATCTGGTCTGGTGTGTGTTTTACACTTAGAGTATATCTTAGATCAAACTGGCCCCATTTGAGGTGGCCAATAGCTACAATGCAGTAGCTCTGACGTGAACAGCACAGCTATAGACTAAGATCAGGATCTCTGGCAATAACCTGTATGAAAACAAAGTTGCTTCTTCTGTGCTAATGATATAGATTGCATTTTTCCTCCTAGAAATTTCATTGTCTTTACTTGGTATCATTTCAAGGAGTCAGGAAGAGTAAAAGACAAACCTGAAAGACAGTGAAATAAGTATGTAAATTCACATTACTTCCCTTTTCCCCAGTCTAAAGCAATTCTTGGCAAATATCTTTGGGCTTCATATTTCATTTGCTGCCTCTGTATTTCATCCAGGGTGTCAAAGTGACCAGCCATACCTGGATCATCTCTTAGTCCAGAGGATTTCTGTAAATGTCGACCACCCACACCCATGCAATTGTACATGAGAGAGTTTATTCTTAAGAGAAATTACTGGAAATAAAGTCTCCTTTGAAACAGAAGCTGGAAAAATAATTTTCCTAGATCTGTTTAGAGTAGACCATATTGCATATTTTCCCTCACATTTCGTTATGCAAAGGTTAAATATGATAAAGATATTTTAAACCAATGGAGCATATCATATATTCAGAGACACATACGTTAACCTCTAAAAACAGTAGCAACAAAGAACCACAAAATGAAGGCTTGTTCTTTTCTCACTACTTTATTACTCACTTCTCATCTCCCTTTTCACACTCTTAAGCTCTCCAGCTGCTCATCTATAACTCACACTGACACTGATTCTGGTAATGCATTTCAACAGAGACTGGTTTAGCCCTAAATAATTTCTTCCCTTGACTTGCATAGAAAAAAAAAGAATACATATCTGCCACTGCTTGGAATAGAATTTCCAATAAGCTTCCATTTAATGAATACAAACTAGATTTAATGCCTTTAAATTTTAAAATAATCCCCGTTAGTTTATCTATGGAACTGGATTTTCAAACATTGACGGGTTTAAGTATTCTGATATATGAAAATGTAAAGGAAAAGCAGTTAATTTTATTGGCACAATTCAGTGTTTTAAGGTTCTGTTGGGTGGCCAATATGTGTCAGATACTGAAACTGTGCTGGAGATAGGGGAATAAGACACAGTGTCAGCCCTCAGTGACCCAGGTCTAATGGGAAACGTGATAGACATAATGCAGTAGGCATGACACAATGCTACAGCAGACATATGTACACAAATCATGTTTGAGAAAAGAGGAAATGTATAGGGAGAGTATAGAGATGATGCTTCATGGAGGAATAGAGAGAGTAGTGATAGGAGGAATCAAAAGGTGGACCACTTGATTAAGGCACCAACAGACCAACTGTCTGTGAGACTCAACGCAGTCACAGTACAGGAAAATAGCAGTAAGAGAGTAAAATGACTGGAGAGATTAGAGATGATGAGAGATTAGGTCCAGGATATGGACACGCGAGTGGGTGTTGACCTACAGCAAAGGTTAAAGTGCTAGGAAAGCTGGAATTGTCATTCACGTAGTATTTGAAGTTCCCCCCAAATGATGGCAGGTATGGCTGTCAAAGGGAATACTTTATAGATCAACCACGTATGTACCTCCTCCAATTTGCATGACCCACATAGGATCCTTACATCCCATCCCGCCAATATCCTACTCTGATGTTCCAGTTCTTGGTGAATATCACTTGGCATTCATCCATGACTAAAATCCTTTTAGTCATTCTCAATACTTTCTTCCTCTCTACCTCTATGGCTTACGCATCACAAATTCTAGTGATACTGCATCTCCTCCGCTCCCCCATCACCTCTGCCAGCCCCGTCATCAGACGGTAGTACTTGTGGAATTTCTACATGGTCCTGACAGTTAAACAAATACAGTTGACCCTTGAAAAATGCAAGGGTTAGGGGCACCAAATGCCTTCCCAGTCAAAAATCTACGTACAATTTCGAATCCCCCAAATAACTACTAATAGGCTTCTGGTCAACAGTAGCATAAACTCATAGCACAAAAAGTAAATAACGCATATTTTGTATGTTATATGTATTATATACTGTATCCTGACAGTAAAATAAGCTAAAGAAAAGAAAATGTTATGAAGAAGATCATAAGGAAGAGAAAATATATTTACTGTTCATGAAGTGGAAGTAGATCATCATAAAGGTCTTCATCTTTGTCATCTTCACACTGAGTAGGCTGAGGAAGAGGAGCAAGGGGAGGGGTTAGTCTTGCTGTCTCAAGGGTGGCAGAGGTGAAAGAAAAACTTGTGTGTAAGGGGATCACTCGATCCAAACCTGTGTTGTTCAAGAGTTGACTGTATCTGGTTATTATAACTCAATTATATAACAGTGCATGTAATTTTATGAAAGTACATAAATTATTTCACATTGTTTTATGAATTTCAATATGTCTGTCTTTACAATACAATGAAATGTTGTATATGTTGGATGAGTTCCATGCAATGAGTCATTAAAGAACCCCCAATGCCAGACCAGTGGGGAGAATTTCAAAGGTGTTTAGTGATGCGATGACAAAAATAAGTTGAGTTTATTCTGGAACAAATGAATGTTTGGTTTTGTGGCCCCATCTCATCATTAAGACAGTTAACATTATATATCATACTTTGACATTTTTAGAAGAAAGATATTATTTAAAATAATGATATTAATTTTAGTATTATTATTTTTCTTGACATTGTCTTTATTGTCTTGTACTTAAACTTTACACAATTACATTAATAAGTGTGATATTAAGTAGTGGAGCAATTGCTAACTAAAAAAAGCAGTTTAGGTGAGGAAACTTTATGAATATTACATATACTTTCCTGAAAACCAGAGAAAAACATCATGTACTGTTCTGTCAAGACAAAGTGATACTTAAGTGATCCTTTTAGGGTTTTGTTCTTTTTAACCTGGTTGGTAAAGAGAATAATTTGAATTGTTCTTTTTAATAGTACAGTTCAACAATACAATGAAATGTCAATACGTCAGAAAATGAATTAATGATAATTGTTAGGAATTATAGTCTAGGCAACCTCTGAAATTGGAATGCAAAGTAGGCTTCTAATTATTTTTACAAATTTAACTAGAGGGATGTTTTCACCTCAGCTAGTTGCTTTCGATATTTAACTTCCCTCAAAGCATCAAGGTATATAAGCATCTAAGTACTGGGAAAAGCAAATTAAAATCCCACTGTCAAAAGGGACAGGAAAAAGTATTGGTCAAAGATCAGAAATACCTCTTTAGTTTTATTCCTGGTGAAGAAAATTACCAAATCGTCATTATCAAATCTTAAATGCTTAGCTTTGCTTCAGATTTCTTTAAGGACAACCCTTAGGGAAAACGTTCTCAGATTATCTGTGTTACTCACCCACATCAAAAACAATGATTATATCTCCACATAAATAGTATCTTCTTTTTTAAAAGAAAAGTCAAAGCTCTTACAAGTATTCTCCAATACTTGAGTTGGCTGTTGGTAATTGGAAATCCATAAAACAATATAAAATAATTTATGTACTTTTATAAAATTACACACACTCTTATATGATTGAATTATAGGAAGTAGGGTTTTGGATAGAAATTCCTCATCTAGTGATGACTCCAGGACAGAGACTGTCATACCTTTAACAAGTGATATTTATTCCTAGTTAGTTGAGAATTACTTGAGAAGGGAAAGTAATGCCAATTAAAATGAAAAATATAGATAAGGCAGGATAAACTCTGTAGGAAGAAAGTGACTAGGACCAGATTGTAGGACAACAAAAAAGAAAAACAAATGGCCTGGTACCCAAAGTGAGAGTGGGAAGACAGTGATTCAAGGGAAATGATTGGCAGAAGAGGCTTTGAGAGAAAGAAAACATCAATTGCTCGTTTACTGTAGAATATTGGCAGAGTTGCTGCTGCTACATTTCTAAATCATACCATAGATTTCTGTTCTAAAGTGGCTGACTGCAGATTATTGGAATAATGCTGCTGGGTTACTCATCTTTTGGAGATGGACTATTTAGAATATCAGCAAACTTTGATTTTTTACTCTTCTTTTCATGACCGGAAACCAAAACTCTATAAAGAGTACTGTGGCATTTTGTAGCTAATGTGTAGTTGATCAAAGTGAAAAACGGAAGCAGAGGACACTACGTTTTCCAATTTAACAGAAAGGCACAGACATGCTAAAGACTTGTTCAGGGGGACAGAGCTCTGGATAGCTCTGAAGGTCAAACTGAATCAGATAATTAAGGTAAATAATTTTATTTAGAATTATTCTATGTTTGAGGTGCTTCCCAAGTTTATACAGATAAGCAGCAAATTTAAAATGAAACAATGTTCAGCCCCCTGTTTGCTGAATTTTATGGCAAACAGAACTCATGCAAGAGCATTATTTAAAATCGCAGGAGCCTCCTGCATGTTAACTAATATTCAATAGTGAAATTCCAGATAACCCCAGCTGGTGGGGAGACAGTGACATCTGCCTTTTGGAGAAGACATTTTAGGGATGAAACTGGCCCTGGACGCTATTCTGTTATCAAAAGTCATGGTAGGATGATGTCTTCCCGTCACAGAGACATGGCTCGGGGTCAGATCAGAGGGAAAAAGAAAGTATTAGAAAGTGCTGCTCCTAATACAAAAAATGGCTTTACTTTCTTGGAAAAAATATGTAGCTGACATTTTGCAAAGATGTTAGGAGGAAAAAAAATCTCCTTAGAAATGCAGTTGATAAAGACTGTAGTTTTTAAAATTTTTCCAACTGAAAATTCTCTTTTGATGATGTTACACTTTCCGTTACAAAGAAATGACTACTTCAGTGACCTGGGATAGAGACAAGGAAACTCTTTTTCAGAAGTGAAATCCTTAAGCAACCATAGAAATCAGGACAAGGAATTACCCTTCATCATATTCAGGTACATAGTAAAGTATAATGAATTCTACTTTAGTAAACAATGGAGAGTTATGATTAAGCAACAGAGGCTCAGTCTCAATCATTTTTAAATTTTCTTTCCAACATTAAAAATGTGAGACTCCTTCGAGATATTTTTTACTTTGACATCTGGATAAGAAAGACTCCCCTTGGCAATTGCAGTCCAATTCTCATACTTAGGTTGTGTTGAGCAAATAAATAGCACCCCATGGAGAACTCTGCCTTCCCAAGGTTTATTCAAGGCTGGCAATGCTATACACTGCATCTGCGCAGATAACACAACACCAATTAGGGAAAATTTAAAAGGAGAAAAAACTACCCGCAAATGTCAGCACCTCAAGAAAGCCAGCACTGATCCTGGGGTTTGGCACATAACAGATACTCAATAAGTAATTGTTAAAATCCACAATTTCCATTTTTATACTCTTTGAATATCCTTGCTTATATGCACTCATTATTTCATATACTTGTAATCGGTTGTATAAAATATAATTTTATTTTCTTTATCACTTTACTTGATACAATCATCATAAGTAGAAAATGGTTCCTATAGCCTACTGGCTTCTCATAAACATTGACTTCTTATATGACATTTATTAATCTTCAGATTATGCTGTTAAAATATGGTTTTTACATACTTTTTCCTTTGTTGGAAATTCTTGGCCAGAATAAATTTATGTGAATTATTGACTTTTACCAAAGGATTTGAACATCTTAGTATTATTAAAATTGGTCTATAAGTTGCTTTCTCTTCAGGCTATACCAACACACACTGATACAGAACTTATGCAAATATCAGCTTCATATGAAAGCTCCTGAGTGTATTCATACAGGAAGAGGGCTGTGTCCGTCAGCATCACAGATTTCTCACTAATCAGTCAGAATGTATGCAGGAATCTAGTTTATTCAAATTACCATGTTGAGTACTTTTATGAGGAGAAGAAATAGAATGTATAACCTAAACATCTGTACCCCCATAATATGCTGAAATAAAAAAAAAAGAAAAAAATAAATAAAAAATAGAATGTATGGTCTCTGTCATTAAGCTAAGTTACCATCCTGTTGGGAAGACTAAACATATTTCATTAAATTACTGTACTGGAAGCACTGTCCAAGCTGCTACAGTGAAGAGAGGGTGGGAAGAAAGGCTGAACTTGATAAGAAATACGGTAGTGATCCTTACCATTAAGGAATCTGCCAGGTAGTTGATTGGAATCAATGGAGTGATAAATATTCCTTTATGGTTACCAAATGAGCTTACCGTAAATTTCATAAATTCACTGTTTCATAAAATAGTGAACTTTCATTCTTCTTAGGCCATCTTATTGATCTTGTGTAATTGAGGAAAGTTGCCCTAAAAAAGGTGGAATATGGCAAGTAGTTGTTTTTAAATTATATTACTACCATTACAAGGGCCTTCTTGGTATTATTTGAGATATTTTAGGTAACCTGAGCACTGTAGGGTTTGGAACCACTATTGGGGAGATAAATTCTGGGCCTCTGTCATCAGAAGATTTTGCTACCTTGAAAAACTGTCCGATGCTTAGTGAGCATTCATGGTCGCTGAGGAAGATGTGGTGATTCTTCTAAAGTGAAAATTTTAACCCTTCTTTAACTTTAAAGGTTGCATTCCATAAAGAAGGTAAAGCTCTCGAGTTCCAAGATAGCCTAGTCAGGTATTGTTATGCACAGTGATGGGAGGAATGAAAAGAGTCAGAGGGCTGGTAAGGAAAAGAGGGGAAAAGGAAATCAGATTTAAAGGATCTATACAGCAGGCACAAGGTTCTTCACTTTGAGAATGAGATATGGTGGCGTCATCTTTTTCTTGAATGGTGAAGAGGCTCTACAATGACTAAAAAGTTAGTTTGAGGAAATATATTTTGCACTTTTACTATGCATATTCCTGGCTATGGCTCAGTCTTTCCATGGGCTGTGTCTCCCTTCTGAGAGGAACAAGATTATCCCATCACAGCCAACCAGGAAGCAGATTCTGTTTACTGGATTGTGTAGCAAAAGTATGATTGATTTGCTTGCCATTCATTCACGTATGCATTTATTTGCCCAACAAATACCGACTGAGTTCTCACTGTGTGTGCTCTTCCAGGAGCTAGGAATACTGAATACGATGTGGCAGACATATCCTCTCTACTGTCTTGAAGTCAGGAGAGCAATTAAACTAGTAATTATCATAAATCGTGTTGAGTAATGCTGGGGAAGTACAGAGTGGTATAGGTACAACTAGCAGGTGATCCTAATGTATTCCAGGGGGTCAGAAAATGGCTCCATGAAGATGTGCAGTTTAGCATGAGGAGGAGATATCCCAGAGGACTGGGATGCAGTGTTCTGGACAGACAGAATAACAAGTAATGAATGATAAAAGCAAAAGAAAGAGTAGCACTTTGAGGAAATCAATGTTCGGGATGGCCCACAAGAGTGGATTTTGAGAGGGTTAGTGGTTAGCATTGACGCTTGAATGGTAGGTAGGCCCTAGATCACGTGAGTCACTTTAAAGAGCTGGAACTTTATTGTAAGTGAAATAGGAATTAATTGGACGGTTTTCTGCAGGGAAAGTGTGCAGTCGATTTGCGTTTATTAAGGGGCACTCTGGCTGCTGTGTGGAGAATGCATTTGAAGGAAGATGGAATTAAGTCAGTAAGTCTGGTTAGGACACTGCTGAAGCGATACAGGGGAGACAAAGTTCTGGATTGTTCTGCAGTTTTGACAATAGTAGTGGAAAGACGGGAAGGAATTGAGAGGAAAAGAGATAAATCAGCAGCTCTTGGGGTTGAGTTGATGTCAGATTGAGTAAGAGGAAGATCAAGGAATTATGTTGAAGTTCAACTTGGAAAACTTAGTGCTTAATGGTGTCGTGATAAGACATGAAGATTAAAAAAAGTTTGAGAAGTTAAATGATTTCCCTTAGGGATATGTCAAGGTTGAGATGCCCGGGAGTCATCTAAAGTGAGAATATTTAATGAACAGTCAGTGTATACAGAGACAGACTTCAGTAGAGATTTAATCTAGAAGTATGGATTTGGGAGTCATCGGCGGATAGATGGTCATTGAAACAATTGGAAGAATGTGGATCATCCAGCAAAAATGAGAATAGAATCCCATGAACAAAGATACTTAAGGGGAGAGTAAAAGAAAAGGAATCTACAAAGTTGATCGAGAAGAATTGGCCTGAACAGTAAGAAAACAAGCATGAGAGTGTGCTGACTTGGAAACCAAGAGCGAAGACTGATTGGAAGGGACGAAGAAGCCAGCAGTGCTATTTGCAGCTGTGAAGATCAGACAAGTTAAGGACGAAGAATCTAGTGACATGGATGAGAGTCACTAAATGGATGAGAGTCACTATACCGTTAAAGTCTAGAGGGCAAATTCCTGTTTGTAATACTGTTATTTCCTTGCTTTTCCTTTGGAAATCAGATCACTTGGGCTGTGATCTGTGAATTAAGTGAAAGTTAAGAATACATGGACTCCCAGGGAGGACCTCTTTCTTCAGTCAAGTGCATGAGCTGCAGGAATATTCTTTGTGATCCTTTGGACCTGTTTTTGCTCACCTTTTGGTGCACAGCTTTGCTGATAGTAATATAGATTGCTTGGTTATAGAATGATGACATACTATTTGATTCAGTTGCTGAAAAATTTTTATAAAAATCCAATGGAGAAACAAAAATGTGTTAATGCATAAGGATTAATTTTTATCATCCAAAACACCACAGGCGTTAATATTTCGGTCAAGAAAAATTTTACTTATATAAATGTGATGCTCTCAGAAACGTATTTTTGAATTTCTTTGAAGACAAAAAAGCATCTATAGAGTTTGAACATGCAATTTTTATCACCATTAAAAGATGTGAGTCTGAACTTTATGACACTACATATTATTTGATGACTAATGAATACATCGCTATAGACAATCCTCTGAGGTCGGGTTTTTTGGGTTTTTTTTAAGAAATGAAAAAAGATAATTCTTTTTTTTGTTTGTTTGCCTTGCTTTGGTTTTTGAGGGACTCTACTTTTCTTCTTTTTCCTCCTTACCTTCAAGCTTTGCATTTGAGCGGTTATGTTCCTTGAGTCCAGTACTGTGAAGAATAGTAGAAAGACAGGGCACAGTAAAAAAGGAAATGGATACTATTATTGGTTTAAATGAGTAGCCCAAGTGCACACGTTCATGAGTCAATTCATTATCTTCAGTATCCTTAGGAAATTAAGACAGTGTATTCTCACCCTAATGTAACCCGCCATATGGTGGATTTCATATAGTGACAATTTGATTTACACTCCTCCGAAAGATGTATAGTCTTTTGAATTAAATAATGAAGGTACCCTTGGAAAACCATATCTTCTTCACCTACCATTTTGTCATAATTAGTAATTGTGTAGCCTTTTATATTTTAAGAACACACACACACACACACATAGAGTCATGTGTTGCTTAATGATGGGGATACATTCTGAGAAAATGTGGCATTGGATGACTTTGTAGTTGTGCAAACATCACAGAGTGTACTTACACAAACCTAGATAGGATGGTCTACTCCACACCTAGGCTGTATGGTATAGGCTGTTGCTCCTAGGCTACAAACCTGTGCTGCATGTTACTGTCCTCAATACTGTAGGCAGTTGTAACACAATGGAATTTGCATATTTAAACATGAAAAGGTACAGTAAAAATATGATATTATAATGTTATGGGCTCACAGTTGTGTATGCAGACCAAATCCTAAGTCTGAGTCATTATATGGCTCATGGCTGTGTGTGTGTGTGTGTTTGTGTGTGTGTATCTCACTTGTTTCTCCTGTGTGGGCACATAGATGTGGTTATAGAACTGCACCTCGGGACCCCCAGTCTCCCCCACCTGTGACACCACATTTCTAACATGTTCTCCAAAGTGGACAAAAATCCCAGCTCCTGCCAGAGATTGAGTGTAATTAAAGATAACAAATTTTAAAAGTTTATGGACTCCGACATGTCTGAGATTTTCTTGCATTCACCTTTTGCCTAATTGGTGGGAATCACTAACTTGCAGAGGCACTTGGCTCTACAGAAAGTTTTGTGTGTGTCATTAATGCAACCTGTGAGATCCTGGTGCCTTTGCAAAACTTGCTTCTTGAGAAAATTCAGATCACGTCTAAGGAAGGTCTTCACTCTTTGACCTATTTCTTTACCACTTACGTTTCAAATTGCAATAAAGAGATGATTAAAATATTCAAGAAACTTTCTGCGCAGGTGCCAGTAATCGGGTGCTTTTTTGCCACAAAAAGGCAGAGGTGACACCCGAATGTGCAGAAAGGAAAGGGTGGGGCTGCTGGGAACCCCGAATCTGAAAACAATGTTTAATAAATACTCATAATGAAAAGGGCACTATTAACACAGGCCTCTGTCATGGGATTGTGTAAAATTATGTCTGTCTAGCACCTGCT
>CAUYSK010051470.1:0-16008 GCA_963575035.1 Avahi laniger | reverse complement strand
CTTGAACTCCTGGGCTCAAGTGATCCTTCTGCCTCAGCCTCCCGAGTAGCTGGGATTACAGCCATGTGCCACCATGCCCGGCTAATTTTTTCTATATATTTTTAGTTGTCCAATTAATTTCTTTCTATTTTTAGTAGAGACTAGAGACGGGGTCTCACTCTTGCTCAGGCTGGTCTCGAACTCCTGAGCTCAAACACTCCGCCCGCCTTGGCCTCCCAGAGAGCTAGGATTACAGGCGTGAGCCACCGCGCCCGGCCGATGAGGGTATTTTTGAGAGAAGGGAATAGCTGACAATCGGAGGAGGCGTGTTTGGTGGTTTTCCAGTATTTACCTAGATCGTGGTTAAATAGATCTGTGAGAGTTCATGGCGCTGTGTACCCTTATGATTTGTGCACTTCTCTGTATTTGTTTTACTGTAATAATAACTTTTTTAAGTTTAAAAAAGTAGGAGGGAAACCCATCAATAGTGACTTCCAAGAGCCTGTAGGAAAGCCCTAATGATCCCCAAATTCTTCCCTATTTGTTGAGCTGAGTCTTCAGATCTAACCATTAGATTCATTCCTTTACCCTGTTTTTATAGGCAGCATCTATTAATCCAACAAATAATTATGGAGGGCCCATTGTGGGCCAGACACTGAGCCAAAATACAAAGATGAATAAAACAGGTTTATAAATTCTCAGGGAATTCACAGCCTGGGGAAGCAGAACTGCTTTCTAATCCCGTAGTCTGCTGAATACTCTTATATACATCTTCTCATTTAATTCACATCTCATTTAATTCTCTTCGTAACTCAGTTCATAAATGAGTGACAGGGCTCCTAATCAAGCCTAATTCTTAGGAACTACACAGCAGGCATCTTTTCTACACACCAGGCTTGGTATACCATGGTGACTCCTTGCTAACCCACAGCAGACATCACTAGTCAATCAGGGTCCCCTTTTCCCCTTGGCTTTGACACAGCCTCACAATCCTCCCCTCACAGTTCCCAGGACAATCACTAAAGAACAATGAGGATTAGCGCATGGGGTGCCACTAATCTACCATTCTTGAACCACAGCATCAGCTACCCTTTGATATCTTTGTCCCTCTTCATTTGAAAATACCCTTGGGAAGAGCTATAAATTGTTATCACTCATTTGCCTCTGGTTATGAATGGAGAATTTGAGAGCTTATTTGTAGGCAAAGGAAGAAAGTATGCAATCAGTGCAGATCTAGAGTTTTAAGAGGGCTTTGGAAAAGTGGCTAAGGTGGCAGGAAACTTGCTTATATCACTATTTTGCCTGCAGTATCAACTAGCCTTAGTGACAAAAGGTAAGCTGATAAATTCATCTTAATGGGAATAAGGGGCAATCAAAATAGACCCTGAGATTATCAGTGTAAATTTTAGCTCACATACATGCAAATAATCTGTGTTGTTAAAAATGCAACTACTGGTTCAGCAGAACTCCTGATCAGTTCTCAAATAAGGATTTACCAACGTGCTACATTTGTGCCCTACACAACCGTCCATCTTCCATTATTGATGCTGCTGACAGTGATCTAAACCCATCCATGTGAAACCTGAACTTGACTGAGCAAGAGCCTGCTTCCTTCCTTCAAGAAGCCACACCGTGCTCTGGTCCCAGAAAAAAGGGCTTTGTTAGGAAGCAGTCCCTCGATCAGGACATTTGTTCAAACACCAAAGGTAAAAAGTAAAGATGGCACACCTTAGTGTGGGACTCAGTAGCTCTTTTGTTTTATTGTCTATATATAAAGGCAAAAATATTTTCCAAAATTAATAAACTCTGAAATGTTTCAAGCCCTTACTACTTCACTTTAATTTTGGGCTGCTGTATCTTGCAGGCTTCTAACTCATATGGCTATAGAATTTCCAGTTGGAATTACCTTAAACTAGCTCTTTAATAGAAAAAGGAACCCTTCCAAGGAGACACACCTTCAGGACAGATTCCTGACTTCCAGTTTCCAGTCCAGAAGTTTCCTTCTACATCTCCTCACCTCTGCCATAATTTGCTAAGCATGTTAATATACACTCATGCACACTACTCCAACCCCAAATTTCTTGAACCTTGGAAAATAGGATATCTCCATCTTTAGTGTCTTCACCTTCCTTTGCTCCCTACTCTCTAATCCTCACTCCTCACCCAACTCCCATCTACACTCTGATAACATTCTCATTCAGAGCACTTCCTTCTGACTAAGAAAAGAAGGTTTTTGATAAAATTCCACCTAGCTCTCTCATGGTTATGCACATTTTTTAAAGAATTCATGCACAATTATTTACATAAACACACACTCCATCTCCACTAGAAGGACAGCTCTGTAATGGAGGAATTTTAGATACAAGCAGAGAAGTTATTACTTTTATAGTGAAGTGGGGGTAACTTTCTATAAACTGTACCTACCATGATAGCCTTGTTCTACAAGTAAAACTATCCTCACACCCAACCTTGTGGCACCTCGCTCTCTCTCTCTCTCTCTCTCTCACACACACATACACCCCTACTAAATAATTGCTGTGAAGCACTTCTGAAATGGTAGACTAAGAATCTTAAAAAATCCACTCTTGGCTGGGCATGGTGGCTCATGCATATAATCCTAGTACTTTGGGAGACCAAGGTGGGAGGATCACTTGAAGCCAGGAGTTTGAGACCAACCTGAGCAAGATCCTGTCTCTACAAAAATAGAAAAAGTAGCTTGGCATGGTGGCATGTGCCTGTAGTTCCAGCTACTCAGGAAGCTGAGGTGGGAGGATCATTTGAGCCCAGGAGTTCAAGGCTACAGTGAGCTATGATTACACCATTGCACTGTAGCCTGGGCAACAAAGCAAGACCCTGTCTCAAAAAAAAAAAGAGGAGGAAGGAAGGAAGGAAGGAAGGAAGGAAGGACGGAAGGAAGGGAGGGAGGGGAGTTTCTGGAGTTGAAAAGTACAATAACTAAAATTAAATGGGTTCAACAGCAGATTTAAACAGGCAGAAGAAAGAATTAGTAAACATAAAAACCAGTCAATTGAGATTATCCAGTCTGAGAAACAGAGAGAAAGAAGAATGAAGAAAAATGAACAGAGCCTCAGAGACCTGTGAAACACCATCAAGAATATCAACAAATGCATAATGAGAGTCATAGAGGAGAGGAGAAAGAAAAGAGAGAAGACAGAATATTTAAGCAATATTTGGGCAAAAAACTTCCCAAATTTGCAGAAAAACAATCTGCATATCTAGAAAGCTTAACAAACTCTAGGTAGGATAAACACAAAGATATCCCCACCTAGATACATCATAATTAAACTTTCAAAAGCCAAAGGAAAAGAGAGAATCTTGAAAGCAGGAAGAGAAACACATTATGTACCAAGATTCCTCAATAAGATTAACAGCTGACTTTGCAACAGAAACAATGTAGTGATCAGTGGATGTCATATTCAAAATGCTGAAAGAAAAAAAAAAAAAACTGTCAACCAAGAATTCTAAGTCCAGCAAAACTACACTTTAAAAACAAAAGAGAAAATAAGGTATTCCTGAATAAACAAAAACTTAGAAAATTCATCACTAGCAGACCTGTTCTATAAAAAATACTAAACAGAATCCTTGAAATGAAATGAAAGGACATTAGACAGTAACTCAAATCTATACAAAGAATAAAGAGCAATGTAAAGGTAACTACAGCAGTAAATATAAAAGAGTGAAAATGCATCTTGTTTGCAACTCTTTCTCTCCTACCAAATATAAAAGACTGTATAAAAGAATAATTATAGAGCCATGTTGATGAGTTTATAATGTATAAAGATGTACCTTGTATGACAATAATAGCACACAGGAGGAAACAGAACTGTATCAGAGCAAAATTTTTATATAATATTGAAATTAAGCTGGTATTAATCGAAATTGGATTGTTTTTAAGTTAGGACATTAAGTGTAATTCCAGAGCAACCACTAAGAAAATAGCTCAAAAAATATATAGTAAAGGAGACAACAGGGGAACTTAAATGGTGTACTAGAAAATATTTGTTCAACACAAAATAGATGAGTAATAGAGAAATAGAGGGGAAAACAAGACATATAGGAAGCAAATAGAAAAATGTCAAATATAAATCTGAATTTGTTGGTAATTATACTAAATGTAAATGGACTAAACACTCCAATCAAAAGGCAGAGAGTGGCAGAATGGATTTTTTTTTTTAAATCATCAGCCAACTATACGCTGTCTATAGGAGACACATTTTATGTCCAAGGACACAAATAGGTTGAAAGTAAAAGGATAGAAAAAGATATACCACAAAAATAGTAACCAAAAGAGAACAGGATTGGGTATACTAGCATCAGACAAAATAGACTTCAAGAAAAAAATTGTTACTAGAGACAAAATACATTTTATAATGATAAAAGGGTCAATCTATTAGGAAGACAACAATTATAAATATAGATGCATCTAACAACAGAGTCCCAAAATACATGGAGCAAAACTGACATAATTGAAGGGAGAACTAAACAGTAACAATTAGAGACTTTAATACCCACTTCAATAATGAATAAACAACTTAAGCAGAAGATCAACAAGAAAAGAGAAGACTTCAACAACGCTATTGACCAATAAATCCTAACAGCCATCTATAAAACACTCCACCCAACAGCAATGGACACCCATTCTTCTCAAGTACACATGGACATTCTCCAGGATAGACTGTATGGTAGCCATAAAACAAACCACAATAAATTTAAAAGGATTGAAATCTAACAAAGTATGTACTCTGACCACAATGGAAACTAAAAACCAATAACAGAAAGAAATTTGGAAAATTGACAAATAAGTCATAATTAAACAGACTCCTAAATAACCAAAGGGACAAAAATGAAATATAAGGGAGAGCAGAAAATTCTCTGCGATAAATAAAAACAAAAACACATCATGGCAAGACCTACGGGATGTACCGAAAGCAGTGCTTAGAGGAAAATATGTAGTTGTAACACCTATATTAAAAAAGAAGAAAGGTCTCCAATCAATAATCTAATGTGCCACTTTAAGAAACTATTAATAGGAAAAAAAAAAAAGAGCAGTCTAAATTTAAAGCAAGCAGAAGGAACCAAACCGTAAAAAAAAAAAAAAAAAAGAATGGAAATAATACTTGGCATGAGTTATCTCTGAGAAAGTGAACCTGTGACAGGAGACAACCAACTTCAGAGGCAATGTGTCAGGGTGTTGATAGCAGCTTTCTGAGCCAAGAGTTTGGGGTGTTATGTTTCCACAGAGTATCACTGTTGAAAGGCAGTGGGCAAGTGATGGGACACACAGGTAGTATGAGATAAAGGCCTATGCTATGCACTTCCTGTTCCTGGAGGCAAGGTCCAGACTCCATGCTGTGATAGCTCTAAGAGGTTCACACCTCAGATTGTCTGACCCATATTCTAAGTTATCAAATCTGTAGGTAAAAAGTACTTTTAAAAGACATCATGTCAGAGGAAAATCAAAGTTAACAGCCCATTGCCATTCGAACTCCATGAAGTTGACCACCTACTCAGGGCCTGGGGCCAAATTACCTGGATTTGGATCTTGGCTCTGCCACCTCACATGACTTGGGCAATTAGCTTCTCTACATCACAATCACCTCGCCTGTGAAATGAGGACTGTGTTATTTGTTATTGTGAGAATTAAATGTGATTGTGTGTATAAAGCATTTAGGACAATTCCTATCACAGGATAACCACGCAACAGATGTTAGCCACTACTGTTTATTTCAGCTCACCAAAATCTTTTGAGTATCTGTTATATGTCAAGAGCTATATGAAGCAATAAAATACAAAGATGAGGAAACTGAGAAAAGCATTCCCAGTTGCTCACCAACTGGGGGCAAATGGGCATACAGATAATTACAGTTCAGTGGGACACACTGGGAGTCTCATCAGTGCACACAAGAGCACCTAGGAAAGATGAAGGGGCAGAGCAGGCTTACCTGGTTCGCTTATAGATGTTTGGGGGTCCAGTCTAAATAATTACAACCCAGGGAACTTGCAGAATCTGCAAGTGAGCTGACCACACTATTGTTGATTTTGTGAACAATGGCAAAGGGAAAGAGACGCTAGAAGCGTGGACCTACTGGCACATATAATCTGACTTTCAGCAGGCGGCAGTGACAACAGTTAGACTGATACTAATTCTGGGCTGATGGCTCAGCCTTCATAAAAGAAAGCATTGATCCCTGGAAGCCTGTGTAGGTCCACCATGAACAAATCTTACCTGCTTAACCTCATTTCCTTTTTTGATAGATTTCCTAATAGGAGAGAAAAGAATCTCTGCAAAAGTTTGCTAGGCCTCTTGTGAGATCTCCGTAGATGAAGCGGAGAAATATAGGCTGATTTATAGTGTATTTGGTTGGATTCATAACTGGTGAAATATCCTAATCCTCAGAGACAGGGTGTTGGCGGAAAGTAGACATGTCTGTAAGTATGCTTTTGTTTCTGTGGCGGCTCTTTTTCCAACTTGCATTGCTATCACATTCATACCACATGAGAGAGACATAAAATCAAAACATAATAAATATGGGACATGACGAATCAGGATCTCAAAAGATCTTGTTATACTTGAACAAGATCTTGTCACAGTCAACAAGATCTTTTTAATTTAGAAAATGTTAAGTCATAAACCTGGAGTTTGGGGGGAGTTCCAACATAAGTTGGAGAAAGAATGGGGTTAACAAGGAATAAAATCCTAAGCCTCCTGCTGACTGAACTGACCCCTCTCGGCCAAGGGAACCCTAGAGAAACCTTAAAACTGAGTTCCCAGCCATGATGGGATGGAAAGTGGGACATGCCTCATTTTACCCCTCCCTTGCTAACGGCCATCAGGCTTTATTTCCTAAGGGCCAGGCCAGCATTCTTTCCTGATAAAAGACCAGCAACCATGAAGTGGTTTTAACAGTCTACAGAGCATGCGCAGAGAGGGTTTTCATGTCCTTGTTTCACCTTTTTGACATAGAGGGCAGCCATCTTGAAACATGGACCCCATTAAAGGACAGAAAGTCCCATTGCATAGGCACATAGTTCTTGTTTCATAAATACTCATGACTCCTCCCATAGCTTGTTAAATATGTGTATTTAGCTACCCTGCTCAATATGAAATCCTGTTTTCTTTGTTTCTCCCTTGAAGCACATGTTCCTGGCTCGTGGTCAGCCCTGTTTGCCAACCTGCAGCAATTGCCACTGTTGGCTGTAAATCTTCACAAGAAATAAAGCTCTCCTTGTCCAAATTATAAACCTTGTTATTTTTTTCAGTTAACAAAGGGAAGATTAGAAGTAGTTATTTGTAAAACATTCTAGTCTATCCATGCTGAGTCCAGGCACAGGAAATGCTTTGTCTAACCTATTCATTAATAGGCTTTGCCCTTAACTCAGTAATCTAGTGAAAAACACAGAAGCTGGCTTGGGAAGTCACCTGTCTAGCTGAATTAGTCTCCAAAATATACTTTTCTGGCATTCAGCCAGCTATTTTGAGACTCCTTGGAGATACAATAAAAATTTACATTTATAAAGGAAATTTCCATTTGTAAGAGTTTCTCCCTCTCCCACACCAGGCAGAGGAGGACTAAAATCACAAGAAACATTTTCCATGAAAAAGGCATTGGCTTAAATCTATACAATAAGCCTTACTTTTTTTCTTTTTAATTTCAGAATATTACAGGGGTACAGATGCTTTGGTTACATATATTGCCTTTGCGCTGCTCAAGTCAGAGCTACAAGCATGCTCAACCCCCAGATATCATGCACTGTACCCATTAGGTGTGAATTTACCCATCCCCTCCTCTTCCCTCCCACCTGCTCAACGCCCTATGAATGTTATTTCCATATGTGCACATAAGTGTGATCAATTAGCACCAATTTAATGGTGAGTACATGTGGTACTTGTTTTTAAGCCTTACCTTTGTTTAAGGTGCTTTTCCTGGGCATTTGGTCTTAACTGGGCCTTTACCTATGTACTTCTTTGTTACAGCAAATGATGATATTTAAGCCTGAAGTCTAAGCTCTGTGTTTCTGAGATATAAATTCTCTACCTGGTCTTAACTAAGTGCTATCCTTTTGGAAATGCAAATTTAGGGGAGATGATTTCTTCATCAGAAGACAAAAAAATATTTTAAATAAACCATTTGGAAACTGGCAAACAAAAAATCTTAAGTCTTTTCCACAAGTATTAGTAGAAATATTTGGCCATCTGAGCAGGTAGCCTTAACTTATTCCATCTGCTAGAAACATAATTTAGATACAACTATTTTTTTTTTATAAAGTAATGAGTTTTATATTATAGTATCAGGCATGTGACTAGAGTTTTATAGTGAAAGCTATAAGATCTGCTTCTGTGTGTTTATGTATGTTTATATACGTATGTATTAAGAAAGAAAAGTGGCTCAGAGCAGTCTGAATAATGTGAGGTATGCAAAATTTATCAGGCCCAGAGAGACATGAACATGAGACTTCAATTACTCCCTCCCTACTCATGCCCTGGGTTAATTGCTCAAAGACATTTTGTTTTTCTTCTTTCCTTTCCTATAGTTTCCAGACTAGTTGATAAATTACCTAAAATGTTACAAATTGTACAATGTGATCCTTACCCATTATCTTCATGTTCCTGGAATTTGTGATACAAAGAACTGTACAGTCAATCAATATTTTATGTTATTTTAATGAATCAATATAAATTATTGGTAAACAACTTAAAGAACTGCCTCCTCTTTTTTCCTTTAAAAATTCTCTTGTAACTGCAGCTAATAGGAACATATATTCAGGGTAACTTGAATCTATGTTCCCCAGGTTGCAGCCCTCAAACTTAGCCTAAATAAATTCTCTATTTATATTAATTTTGCCTCAGTTTCTTCCTTTAGGTTGACAGTATATTACATATGTGTGATATTTTTCTAACTCCAGATGATCCTACCAAAATTATAAAAGAGTTCTATTTATTTAATTGGCTTAAAGAAAAATAAGTGCTTATATAAATTAAGTACTCCAAAACTCTGAGAAAAAAATAGGAACTAATCTTTTTCTAAATGTTTAAGATTAGACAACTATGAGTTCAACCTAAGAACAAATTTGCAAGTGAAGTATGGTGTCCATCATTACTTCATGTATATCAAGCACAATAGTAAAACAAAAAACTCATATACTTGAATTTTTAGGATTCTTGCTTTTGTGATGACTGCCTTATATACATATGCTGTAAAAATAGCTAACAGGGAAATAACTTGATGATGGCTAGCTTTGTTTTATGTTATGTCTATTTAAAAATAGCTTCCCATATCTCCTTGGTAACTTACAACCCTTGGAGTTTTGCTAAACAAAATGATGGACATTTGTTGAATATTTAGATCATTTACAAATAAAATACTAAAACATTAATTGCTAAACATAATTTGTTTCCACTTTTGGCTTCTTATTACAGAAGAACTAAAGATATCTGGGTCTGTTAGCAAACACTTTCTATACCACATTGAAAAATTGTACTATGAAGACGTGCATGCGTCTAGAAACTATGATTCATAGATTTGCGAATCTACAGAATGCTGGTATGATAGAGTTAAAACTAAACAGAATAAGGGAAATTGTATGCTAGGAAAGACATGTTTTTGGTAATTTAAGCCATAAGGTACAAGAATGTGTTTTTTGTTATTTGTTTATTAGGGGAAAAAGAATATTGTTACAGAGGCAATGGCCTGAAAAAAAAAATGACAAAAATACTCTCTGTCTCTTTAAAACAATCTCCACTCCTTTTTGAGAACTAAAACCTGGATACCTACTTCAGGCCAGTGGTTGGGAGTGGCTGGGTGGCAATCTGCCCTCAGTTCTTGGTGTGCTCTTGGCCAAAGAATGACCAGACACAGCAAAGTGTCAAGTCCAGACTATTAATCTTGGAAAAATCAAGCAGGGCCAATATGACGGAGTAACCCCAGACAGGAAGCAGTTTCACGAAAGCAGCTCTTTATTGTAGAACAGGGTCTGTCTCCAAGAGTAGAGAGAGAGAGAGAGACTCACTGACTCACTCACCCATTCTCTCACTGAATTCTCGGATTGTTTCCTTTTATTAGCCCAGTCTGGGTGAGGGCTTTCAGGAGGAGTGGGATGTTATCAAATGATCAATAGGTGTCTTCACTGGGAGGATGAACCATAATGCAGATTCAAGCTAACAGCATAATAATTACCCTTACGTTACTCTAGGTCACTTTCTAAATTCTATCACACCTGGGCTAGGGAATTTCCAGATTGATAAAGCATTGCCTTCTTCTCCAGGTGTGGCAGTTACTCAGAATAGGATTAACGTGGGGCAGCACCAAAATAGAGTGCCCACCCTTATCCTTCTTCCCAGGTGGAACAATTGCTGTGGAGACAGCACCAAAGCAGGGCAACGTTGTCCCTAGAAGAGCCAGAGATCCTAACTATCTAACAGGAGGTGCAGTGTAATGTCTTTTGTTCTTTGTGCTACAGGAGAAGGCTTGGCAGAACTGACAGCCCCGCCTGGACTAGGCAGGTGGAGTCAGGTAGAGGTCTGGGTGGGCCTCCTAGGTGGGCAGAGGTCACAGGATTGTCTCAGGTGGATATGGGACAGAGATGGAACCGTCAGAATCATCAACTATAGTTGAACAGCAAATGCCTGAAGCTGAATGGCCTCCCTTTAAAAGCTCTGTATTTCTGCTTATTATGAGGATGGCGTTATAGACAGGTGTCTCCATCCTCCTCATTTGCCAGCAAATTAATAAATTCCTCTTTCCTTCTCCTCAAACCACTTGTCCTCATTCTTCTGATGTGGCCTTGGGGACAAGTGCTGAGCTTTCGGTAACAGTAATTTTTGTCCTAAAATAGAATGACTAATTGTTCCACAATGGGAAAGGGGAGGAGTATAGGGCAAAACTAAATGAAAATAAGAAAGTTATAAAAGGTTTGTGGAAGAAAAATCTTGAAAAAGGAATTTTACGTGCGGTGAAGCAGGCTAAAATCTGAATACGTTTTTTAAAAAAAACAATGAGACTTCATACCAAAAGTATATTGTTACAAAGTTTTCTTGGAGTATCAGATTGCTCTCTTGTTTTATTAGGTTTTTGATTATTTAGGAAAACTGAGTCTTCCCTAATAAAAGAGCTAAGATTTTTCTATGCCTACGTAAATTTTTCTATTTGACTTTAAAGTCTTCTAATTATCACTCTGGTTAAATGAATGCCTATCGTTTCACAGTGACCTGTGATCCTACTTAATTATTTTAAACCATTGATATCTGTGACAAAATTTCCCAAATCAAATTCTAAATTAATTTTTTCTTTTTTTTTTTTTTGAGACAGAGTCTCACTCCGTTGCCTGGGCTGGAGTGCCGTGGCGTCAGCCTAGCTCACAGCAACCTCAAACTCCTGGGCTCAAGCAATCCTGCTGCCTCGGCCTCCCGAGTAGCTGGGACTACAGGCATGCACCACCATGCCCGGTTAATTTTTTTCTATATATATGTATTTAGTTGTCCAGATAATTTCTTTCTATTTTTAGTAGAGACGGGGTCTCGCTCGTGCTCAGGCTGGTCTCGAACTCCTGACTTTGAGCAATCCACCCACCTCGGCCTCCCAGAGTGCTAGGATTGCAGCGTGAGCCACCGTGACTGGCCCTAAATTAATTCTTTTTAACCTCAAACTTTGGAATTTTCCAAATGGCCTCTGACATATTGTAAAAGAATTTATTCTCTTTATAAAAAGAGAGACATTAAACTAATTAGACTTTTGATATGTTAAATTTGCATGAGAATCACTGTCAAATAAGAAATGATGTTTAACTGTCTTTGGGTTATATTTTTATGAATGTGTTATTAATATATGTTCCAGAAACTGTATGAAATTCCTAGAAATCTGATAGTCCTCGTATAATGTTATCTATAAGTCATAATTCTAGTTATCTTAAAATGTTGTATGTCACACAAATAACCAAATTTTCCTGTCAATTGCATCATTATTACAATGAATTCTCATCTTATCTTTAACCATGGTCATTTTAAGACTTGTCACCTACAGACAGTTAATTGTTTTACTCTGATACTTACCTGAAAGCTACCTCAAGAAACTATAAACCTAAATTGTTTCATCTTCAAGGAGATTCATGGAAAGGACTTCGGCAAGTACAGGTTTCTGATAACTTTAAGATCACATCTTTGGACTAAGAATTTGAAGAACTCTAATAAAGAAACTGATTGATTCGTAAGACTGCTAACCCAATATCAAGCAAAATGAGAATTAATTGAATATCAAGGAAATGCCTTAGCAAATCTCCATGCTAAGTCAGCTAGTACTTAAACTTTTAGAATATGCAGTCTGAATTAAATTTCATAAGACTGATCCAAATCAAATCACCTACGATAACCTATTTAATACACAGTGCTATGCACCTGATTTAGTAAAACAAAATTGGTATCTGAAAGGATGTAAATTGAATGTTAAGTGTGGACTCAAGAAGGGCCCAGATGGCTACCTGGTCCTTCCAGAGTTCTTAAAGATTCCAATATTCTGACTCATGATACAAATCATGAAAAAATATTGGTGGGATGACTGTTCTAAAATTGTTAAAATAGTCTATAACCACTGTTTGCTTTGTCAAACCCACAGTCCTGGGAAGACAATCAAAACTTCAGGTGGTACATTTCTGCCACCTGATGGGCCATTTGAACACTTACAGATGGACTTCATTCAACAGCCACCTTCAATAGGATAGTAATATGTTCTTGTAATGGTCTGTATCTTTTCTGGCTGAATAGAAGCTTTCATGAGTAGGAAAGCCAATGCTATGACAATAGCTAACAAGTTATTATGTTTCCCTTATGAGGCATCCCTGGAGAAAGCTCCAGAAATACAGAAACCCATTTTACTGGACAAGTTATAAAGCAGTTAAATACAGTGTTATGAACACAATGGCATTACCATTGTCCCTATCATCCTTGATCTTCTAGAAAGGTAAAAAGGGAAAACGGCATTTTAAAAATGAAACTGGCACTGAATTGACTGGATTGTCTTTGCCAAAAGATTGCTATTGGCCTTGATGGCAATCAGATCCACCCCACTGGAAACAAAGATTGATCCCTTATGAAACAGTTACTGGAAGGTCTATATTCCTAATAATAGAACCTCATGTACCTCTCTCTCCTCCCACTCTTATAAATTCTGATATGAGTAAATACTGTAAGGCTTTAAAACATTATGGTAAACTTGGTTAAAGAAAATAGCAAACATGCCTTGGAAGCTAGAGATAATATATTACTCCAAAAAGATTTAGAAACTTACTTCCCCTGGAAGCTATTTCCTTATACTTCAGGGTAGTGAAACTATTAAATACTTTCCCTTTTCCTGCCCAGAGATTTATTGACCTTCCAAAGTAAAGGTCTGTCCCTCTCTCTGGGGAGGAGAATGGACAGATCTGCCAGAAGCCTATGAAAGCTTAGAGTTTCCTAATTTCGGTGTTCCTCTCCTGTGGTGCAATCCTACTGCATGGGCAGGGTAACATCAGGCCCTCACTGTGTTGCTTCATGGAGTTCGAGGGATGTGAACTAGCACTAAGATGCTCTGAGTAATAAATGGTCTATTGTCTGATCCAGGGACCCTGGGTTTCCCGTCAGAATCTATTTCTATCAGTCGATGCATCCAACTATCCATGCATGCGTCCATCAATCCATACATGCATGCATCCAGACATCCTTAATATCGTCCTTCTACCAATTCACAATAACTCACAAGCTAAAATCCTTCTGAAACGCCCTTCCACAAGCAAACTTCAGGTTTTTTTCAGGTTAAAATGCCGTATGTATTATAGTATTTATGTGTTTCCCAACCATTTAACATGTGTAAAACTAGGCTACCATTTTTATTAGGTTATCATTTTTATTAACGTGTCCTAATAAAGTTTTGTGTAACAGTAATTTTTGTGTTACACAGGGTTTTTTAAGGTATGCATATATTGTGTTAGAACTGACTCTATAGTCTGTTAAAGCTTCTTTATTGGTATAGATTAGAATAAGGATGATGACATGCAGAAACTTAAGTGGTTAGAAAGAAAATTATGAATTATGTGTGTATTTATTCATAATAATCCTATCTCCAATTATTTGGGAAAACTGAGAGTTGACCATACTAGCATTTTCATTTCTCCATGTTTATTTTAAAAAATCAGTAGAGCAGATTTTGAAGTATGCTTTTCTCTGATTGTATCAGAATACAGTTATTTTCAGGGCTATAAATTTTTATAAAATTCCACAAAAAATACCTCACCATTGGAAATTAAATTGTCATCTATATCAGTGATATCGTCTGGAATTTCATGCTTCTGAACAGCATAATCAGATGATTTTTTATACTTTTGAAAACTGAAGTCAAGTTTCTTTTGTGATATCTCACTCTCCGCTATCTTTTTCCTAAGAATTTCCTCTTCATTGTTTATGTCTTTGTTTGATGAATACACGCTCCTAAAAGAAAAATACAAAACATTAAACAATATTGGTGATTCTTTAAAAAGAAAAAAAGCAAGCTAGTTTCCCCAATGTGCTACTTTATACGTAACATAAATTAAAACCTTTTTAATTTGGATTAACTGTAGAAAGGTCAATCTAAAAGAGCAGAAAATTCAAAAAGTAGCCTATAAACATTGTAATGTTAAAAAGTAATATATAATGCCAAAAAAATTAGATAACGTAAACGGAAAATTCCAAGAAAGACACAACTTGTACACCTGACTCAAGAAGAAACAGAGTATCTGAATAAACCTATAACAAGTAAAGAGATAGAATTAGTAATCAAAAACTTCCCACCAAGAAAAAACCAGGACCAGGTGGCTTCACTGGTGAATTCTAACAAATGTTTAAAAAAGAATTAACACCACTCCTTCACAAAATTTTCCAAAAATTAGAAGAGGAAGGAACACTCCCTCACTCATTCCGTGAGGCCAGTATTACGAATACAAAAGCAAAGACATCACAAGAAGAGAAAAACATAGTCCAATATTCCTTATTAATATATTAATAAATGAAAAAAATCATCAACAAAATAATAGCAGACTGAATCCACCAACATATAAAAGGAATTATATCTGTAGGCATGCTGTTGGCTTAAAAAAAAATAAATGAAAATAACTATGTACCATGACCAACTGGGGTTTATCTCAGGAATTTGTGAGTGGTTAAACCCAGGAAAATCAGTGTTATACACAATATCAATAGAATAAAGGACAAAAACCACATGATCATCTCAATCAATGCAGAAAAATCATTTGACAAAGTCTAACACCCTGCCATGATAAAACACTCAACAAAGTAGGAATAGAAGGGAATGTCCTCAACTTGTAAAGGACATTTGTGAAAAACCCACAGCTGACATCATATTTAATGGTAAAAGATTGAAAGCTTTCCTCCTAAGATCAACAAGGATCTCTTCTCATCACTTCTACTCTAAATTTTACTGGAGGTTCTGGCCAGAGGAGTTAGGAAAGAAAAAGAAATAAAAAGTATCTGAATGGAAAAGGAATAAATAAATCTATCTCTGTTTACAGATGACAGACTTATATATAGAAATTCCATAGGAATCCACAAAAAATCCTAATAGTTAAACAAGTTCAATAAGTTTGCAGGCTACAAGGATATAAGAACAATATGTAAGATTTCTGGGCCAGATGGCTGACCAGAGACATCAGCTTCCAGAGCATCTCCGTAAGAAGTTTTAGATGAAAGAGAAAAAACGAACAGACAAACTTATATCAGACGTGGGTCTGAAGAAAGGGTGCCAGACTCTTTGGGAGACACCACAGGAAGAAGCTGTAGCACAGAATAAGGAGCAAGGAGAGGCTTGGAGTCCAGTGAGAAGGTAGGAGGGGTGGTTTGTTCCTCCTTCCCTCACATCTTGGACAGTCAGTGGATTCCCGAGCTGCTGGAGAGACTTTCTGCCCACACGAGCCCAGAGGCTGCTACCACCAGTGAGCTGAGAACTTCTTGTG
Source organism: Avahi laniger (assembly GCA_963575035.1). Lineage (NCBI taxonomy): Eukaryota > Metazoa > Chordata > Mammalia > Primates > Indriidae > Avahi > Avahi laniger. Next base: position 36 of record CAUYSK010051470.1, on the reverse strand, counting down.
GACAGGGTACCAGGCTCCCAGCCTCCCGGGGCACTT
>CAUYSK010051469.1:0-32636 GCA_963575035.1 Avahi laniger | reverse complement strand
AGTTGTCCAATTAATTTCTTTGTATTTTTAGTAGAGACGGGGTCTCGCTCTTGCTCAGGCTGGTTTCAAACTCCTGAGCTCAAACAATCCGCCCGCCTCGGCCTCCCAGAGAGCTAGGATTACAGGCGTGAGCCACTGCGCCCGGCCTCATCTTCTTTTAATAAAGGTCCCCTGCCAGGGAACCAGGATGGGTGAGCGGGAGTGGAAGCAGTTGTGTTACTTCCTCCTTTGTCCTCTGTGCCTGTTTTCCTTCCACTGTGTGTCTCATCCTAGGTGAGCTGGGATCACGGGAATACTTCTGGCCTGTTCTCAGGAGCCACCTGCAATATCTCAGAACTCAAGGCCTTGGAAGTCTAGGTCAGGGACTTTTCTTACTAGTTCTTGCACTTCCCTAAGAAGGGGGCAGTTAGACTAGGATTCAGCAGAAACGACCAAGGAAAGAGTCCACCTGTTGAGAATGTACTAATTCAATTACAAAAGACATGAGCCAAGTGAGGATGGTGAGAGCTAGAAGTAGCAGCCATGAAAGAGGCAGTAGAAACAGTCACTGAACAGACTTTATACATCCCAAAGCATCACAGGGACTGAGGCCAGCAGTGCAGCTCTCAGCACTTGCGCCCTATAGTACTTTCTTTCCTTGCTGTAGGCTCTATGTGGATTCTGCTCATGACACGTGAGTGTTCTACATCTGAACTCTCCAGGACCTGCTGGTAAGAGAACAGTCTTGTGGCCCTGGCCAGGTGAAGCTCTCAGGAAGGGCTGCAGCAGCCAGCCTGCTGCCCTCTCGTCGTCCCTCCCACAGGTACTCTAGAATGGCAGAAGCCAATCTTGAGGCCTGGCATGGTGCCACTCAGGAAAGAAAGGCCCCACCCCAATGGAATCAGAAGGCTCCTAGGTATAAAAGAACAGACAAGTGCTGAAAAGCACCTAGGAACCACCCAGCCCACTTACGGCATCGTACATATGGGAAAACTGAGGGCCTGTGGGGCCCTTATAAAATTTAATAAGTGGCTATGCAAAGTCTGGAACCTTCCACTCCATGATACTCAATGTATAGGTTTAACTTCAAAGAACATTAGAAAAGACTGCAGATTCCCTTCTAATACAAAAGGCTTCTTAGGGAATACACCCTAAGGACTGTCAAAACTTCCCAACAAAACACTAGAGGACCAAAATAGGGAACAGAAGTAATTTTTAGGTTACATTTATAGATCTCAAGCAAACTGCATTCAAAAGAATTTCATACTTTGGAGTCTGATAGGCTGAATCCAGACAATGCTTTGATAGAGTCTTCTCATTTGTGGGGAAGAACTCAGCTGTTGCCCACATGGGGCTACCATGGAAACACGGGCCAATGGGTTGGCTGCCAGTAGAGGGGGAGATCCTCTACTGCCTCTGTCAAAGCAAGAACATCTCAGAACTGGGTCGGAGTGTTAAACCACTGGTGCTTTTATCTTGGCTGCCATTATTTTTTAAATAGCTTACTACATGATTAATGACTGCAGTCCCTAAGCTTGGGGCCTCGGACCGGTACCAGTCCATGGCTTGTTAGGAACCAGGCTGCACAGCAGGAGGTGAGCGGTGGGCTAGTGAGCGAAGCTTCATCTGTATTTATAGCTGCTCCCCATCGCTCGCATCACCGCCTGAGCTCCGCCTCCTCAGATCAGTCACTGTCTCCCATCACCCTTAGATAGGACTGTCTAGTTGCAGGAAAACAAGCCCATGGCTCTGATTCTGCATTACGGTGAGTTGTATAATTATTTCATTATATATTACAATGTAATAATAATTACGAATAAAGTGCCCAATAAATGTAATGCACTTGAATCATAGTGAAACCATCCCCTAAACCCACCCTAACCGTGGAAAAACTGTCTTCCATGAAACCGGTCCCTGGTGCCAAAATGGTGGGGAAACCACTGATTTATAAAATACAACAAAACAAAATAAACAGCCTCCCACATAAGCAGAATCACAGAAATGCAAGAACAATGTGATTAGTGCCAGAGCATCCAGGGATCAAAGTATGGTTTTAGGTTCTCTTTCTCTTTGGCTTTTCCCTGACTTAACGAGGAGGGCTTTTCTTTTCTTTTTTTCCCCCCAAGGTATAAGGCAAAAGGTTTTTTGTTGTGGCCACCCTTCAAATGAACATTCCACAAAGCCAGAGCCACAGACTTGGCCAACTAGTACTCTGTAGTTAATTGGGAAAGGTCATAAACCTTCTGAGATATGGGCCAGGGGAAGTCAGGAATGTGATTACAAAGTTTCCTTTGTCAAGCAGGTGCCATCAGATTATGCCAGAATATTCCAAGTGTGGCCCAAGTGTGGCCCAGGACCCACCTCTGTCAGAACTACCGAGGGCTTATCAAAATCCCTGGGACTCATTCCAGATCTCTCTGACCTTATTGCAAACAAGAGAGAAATGACTCCCTATTTTACTAACAATTGCTAGCCCCATTATGTGTGCCAGGAAATCCAGGTCAGTGAGAGAAAGCGGCCTGAGCAGAGATGAGGGGACCTCTCACTTCATGCCCCCAGCTTTGGCACTGCAGGGGAGATGCTCTGTCTGGCTTTAAAGGAAGTGGCTGTTCTGCCAGAGCAGGAGCTGCCACAGCTTATGCACTAATTAACAGCATAACCAAATCCCTTCCATCCGCAGAGTGCACCGCAGTTTAGAAAGACTTCCACAACCACAATCCAATTCTATCTTCCTAAAAACTATCAGAACAACAGGATTGGGGCTGGTATACCCACTGAACAGATACGGAAAGGGGCCCCTTTAAGGGTGTACCATTAGTGTGAAGAGGAACTGGGACTAGAACTCCACCAGTGCTGGGCTCCTTCTCCCAGACCAAATCACCTCCCCCAAGATGAGTGAGAAACTCCAGGGATACCTGTTAAACTTTAAGAGAATTTTCTGGATGAAATGGAGGGGAAGCGGCCCTTTAAGTCCAGTACAAACTCACCCAAAACTTAGGCCCTCCATCCTTCCCCTGCTTTGGAAAGTAATTTTGCTGGGATGGATGCTGGTGTGCACCTCACCTGCAGGCCACTTCGTGGATTGATTAAAATTACAGTTCCTAGGCCAGGCACAGTGGCTCACACCTGTAATCCTAGCGCTCTGGGAGGCCAAGGCGGGCAGATCGTTTGAGGTGAGGAGTTCGAGAGCAGCCTGAGCAAGAGCGAGACCCCGTCTCTACTGAAAAAATAGAAAGAAATTAGCTGAACAACTAAAAATATATAGAAATAATCAGCCAGGCATGGTGATATGTGCCTGTAGTCCCAGTGACTTGGGTGGCTGAAGCTATAGGATCGCTTGAGCCCAGGAGTTTGAGGTTGCTGTGAGCTAGGCTGATGCCATGGCACTCTAGCCCGGGCAAAAGAGTGAGACTGTCTCCAAAAAAAAAACTATAGTTCCTGAAAAGCACAATCCTATAAATGGAGAGCCAAGATTTAAACCTATGCAGTCCAGCTCCAGAATGCACGCTCTCAGCCAAAAGCTATACTCCTTCTTTGGAGATAGACAGAGTTAAAGATAAACATAGAGATAAAAAAGTAGATAAATATGGGCCAACATAGATATTGATGTGGATGGCTATAGATACAGAATTCAACACAGAGAACAGAAATAGACATATCACAGCTCAAGAAAAATTCTAAAGAAAAAGTAGAAGGAAAAGGAGGGGGGGTTCAGGGAACTATTTTTTCACAATTCACAGTATCTTCATTGGAGCACCACAGTATGGGATTCCACCATATTCTCTATGATGGCCACATGGTATTTAGGCATTTTCATCTTCACACCGCCATGCCCGGCATTGCTATATTGAAATCAATCATTTAAATATGATGAGAGGCTGGACACAGTGGTTCATGCCTGCAATCCTAGCACTCTGGGAGGCTGAGGCAGGAGGATTGCTTAAGAGCAAGACCCTGTCTCTACTAAAAATGGAAAAAATTAGCCAGGCATGGTGGCACACGCCTGTAGTCCCAGCTACTTGGGAGGCTGAGGCAGGAGGATCATTCGAGCCCAGGAGTTTGAGGTTGCTGTGAGCTAGGCTGATGTCACAGCACTCTAGCCCGGGCGACAGAACAAGATTCTGTCTCATTAATAAATAAAATAAGAAAGATGAGAAAACAAAATTAAACAAAAAACCAAAACAAAACAAAACCCCCCAAAAGTTCTTTAAATTCAAAAGAATGTCTCAAAGACAGCTGATCCCCCAATCCATAGACGGGATCTACCTACCTAGAGAAACAGGCTTGTTTCTTATAGCTGAAAAATGACTAAAATGAAAGTCGTTAAATTCAAAAGGACTGTTATAATGTTTCTGTCACATGCTTTATTCCTTTTAGTTTTTTCGTCTCTGTCCTGTGTAGAAGCATCGCCAATCCTGGGACCCAGGTGCTGGGCAGTTCTACCCAATCTGTCACTTCAGTCCATAAAAAGACTAGCCTATTTGCGAAGAGACTAGATGCTATAGGGCCCTGCGTTTTCTTACTCCTGGACCCTGGCTTTAGCACTGAGGGATTATGTCAGTTAAATTCCCTGAGCCACAGTTTTCTCATCTGTAATGATCCAACAATATCTACCTCATAGGGTCACTGAGAAGATCAAAAAGGAAATCCACATACTTAGCTGGGTGTCTGACACAGAGTAAGGCCATTCGGTCAGTGCTGGTCATACAATTACACAAATTCTGTCTTTAGGGTGAGTCTTCAAAATTTAAACCATTATGAGCCAATACATATAAGAATACAATATAATCATTTACTATCTTGATATATAAAAAGAGTCCCAGAGTAAAAATCAAAACTCTTCTGAAACCAGATAAAAATTACAATCATCTAGTCCTCAAGAGGGGATGGTCTATGCCAGCTGCCCACCCCAGCCCAGGCCAGCCCACCCCCAGGGCTAACAGAGCTCTGACCTCCGTGGACTCTTCTTGCTCATTTATGACGAGGAAGGCATCCTCTGCCGCCTGCCGCTTGACATCCGCTATGGTTTGCTCCATTCGAGCTCTCTCTGTTGCAATCACTTCAAAGGCTTTCTGCTCTGCTTCAGCGACAGCCTTCTGTACTTCTGACATGGCCTGAATTTTCACCTTATTCACAGCTTCTTCTAGAAGAAAGTGACAGTAAAATCAACTGGCCGAGAAATCTTTTCCCTCCCACCCCACAGCATTTCTAAGAAGGAGTAGAGCGGAAACATCACTGTTTACTAAAAATGCACAGGGAAGAGCACATGATAACCACATTTGCTTGTCCATCCAGGCAGGGATGGGCTGGGTATGTAGATGGAGGTGGGCACTGAGCTAGGGCTGCGGATACTCGGGTGACTAGACACAGTCACACTCTCATAACTGCTTGTGATCAAGGATAAATGTGGTTCAGATGCATCGTATATTGCAGTGTAAGAGACTGAGTTCCAAGGAAAAGAATGGTCAGCTCTACAAGGGGCAAGGGAGGTTCAACAAAGTGTGTTTGGGTAGAAATGAGTTTCTGGAAAGTCTTGCATGCCACGCTAAGGAATTTGGCCTTTTTTTCCCTAAAGGAAATGTGAACTCCATTAAAGTGTTCTATGTAAGGAGAAGAGATGGAAGACAAGGATGGCAACTGGGAGGCTGGGACAATGAAGAGACTCTGGATTTAGGCATGAGAAAGTGGCAGTGAGGAAGGGATGAGGCAGGAGGAGATGGCTAGCATCGAAGGGTCTGGACGCAGAGGTGAAGGGGAAGAAGGGTAGAGTCATGCAATACGCAGAAAGCTGGTGTGGAGGCAAGTGAGAAGGATGAGGTGCCTACGGGACATCCAAGTGTAAATGACCAGGAGGCAGCTAGCGAAACAAGGGCTAAAGACACAGATTTGAGCAGACTGCAAGGAGTCCTGGGTTTCTAGAACATGAACCCACCTGGTTGCTGATCACTTCCTGCCGTCACCACTGCCCTGCTTGGTTTCCATTGGGTGGACACCCCAAATAATACACTCCATGCACTTGAACTTCAGCAGAACGAGCATGTGAGTGTGAATGTGAAGTTCCAATGTGAACAACCTCTCACATGACTCCGTAAGACCAAGCAACCCAGAAGCCTGAGGAAACACCCTCACAGTTTGGCTCTTGCACGTGGCCCAGGCTCAAAGGAGGTTTAAACAGAATGTTCTAGGCTGCCATGCCACAACTTTCTATCATTTTGCTCCAGCCTTAAGAAAAGAAAATCTTCACCCTAAAGGCCAAGGAGTCCATGTTTCCTTTCCTCTGGTTGTCCATATAGGCCCACAGTGGCCCACCATAGCTACCCTTCATAAGCCTCTTATGTCAGGTAGGTGTCAAGTGTCTCTTATTGAGCCAACATAACAATGTTCTCAGGTAGATTTTACCCTCTCAGTTTATGGATAAATCAGTAAGAAGCACAGTTTTGGGTAACTGTCTTAATGGAGGTCATCTAAGGTCACAGATGACGCTGTAGCAGAGGAAGGACTCAAATCTAGCAGGTTCAACACCGAAGTTGGGCTCTTAATTATGTTAACCAAAGTTACCTCCCAAGTAAACAATGTCACTAGTGTTTTTGTTTTTTTGAGACAGGGTCTCACTTTGTCACTTGGGCTAATGCAATGATATCATCATATTTCACTGCAACCTCAAACTCCTGGGTTCAAGCGATCCTCCTGCCTTATGTCCCAAGTAGCTGGGACCACAGGCACATACCACCACACCTGGCTAATTTTTTCTATTTTTGGTAGAGACAGGGTCTTGCTCTTGTTCAGGCTGGTCTTAAACTCCTGACCTGAAGCAATCCTCCCACCTTGGCCTCCCAGAGTGCTAAGATTACAGGCATGGGCCACCATGCCCAGCCCCAAATTGTTTTTAATAGTATAATACTATTTTGTTGTGGTATCCAACTGTAAATTAACATAATCATTCATGTATGTTTGGGCATTTTCCAGGTTGCCTTTCCCTTGCTCCCAAAATAGACTAAAAATAGTACCTTTACACATACTGTTGCTTCTTTAAAAATCTGTGTTTAAGTCTGGCCCATTCAAAAGCATAAAAGTGAGGAACAATTCCAAGAATCTGTAGGCACTCACTGTTGGTAATACTTAATAATTTCTTACATAAACTTTTGATGAATTTATTTAGCATCATCAACAAGGTCTTCTAAAATGGTCAATTAACTGATTGTTAAACTAGGGGCTAATTTATCAGGGATGCTTAATCTTGTACTTTCCTGATTACTACTGAGGAAACACATTTTGCAATATGTTTATTTGTAGTTCTCTTATTTTTTTTTAATATTTGTATTTCTCACAGCATCATTTGTTCATATTTTTTGTCTATTTGTTTAATATTGTTTTGATGCTCTTGAAAGAGTCCTTAGGAATACAGTTATTAAATTTTTTACAGAATTTTTATCTTAGGAAAAAACCAAAAATCATATTGGACTTTAAAAAAAGTCACTGGGAAGGGAAGTCAAGAAGGTACAGCAGGCTAGTATTTGGATAAGGCTGACATGAATGATGTGAGGTTAGTTTCATCCCCTATCTTACCAGAACAGGTAGTCCCCACCCTCCTTTATTCTTATAGAAAAGGAGGTCTACCAAGAACAGTCTGGACTGAGCTAGTCACAGTGAAGGTGAAAGGAAGAGCAGAGGGATTGCAAAGCTATGCCAAGAGCAGATTGGTAGCAGTGTGAACACAGTCTGTGTAGATGCTAGTGAGATCAGGCAAAATGAACTCAGCCACAGGCCCAGAATCAGAGCATGTCAATAGGTACTTAATGCCTCAGTGTGACCCAATAGAAGGGCATGAAAGGGACTACAGGGAGCCATTCCAAACTCCTGACCTGCAAAATAACACGACAGGCAGTCCAGGAGACATGTGGGACAAGCCCGAGGGGGAGAGGCAGGAGCCTAGGGCTCCATGCTGAGTAAGTTATTAGACAACCAAAGGACCCAGTTAACCACCTCTCCCCTAAATTCATGTTCCCTGCTCACACAAATTAGTGAGTATGTGCAACCAAAGAGCAGTCAAACACATACCCGTTTTTTTCCAAAACTCCACAGGTACGTATCCTGTACCTGGCCTACTACTGAATTCCCTCTGAGAATCTGCAGAAGAAAGAGAAACAATATAGGGTCAGAAGTTGTCTACAATCAGCAGTTTTATTTTTATGAAACAAGTTTTCTCAAACTTCTCATTCACCAATTAGAAAGACTCAAACATGTATATTCATTTCTGGGCCAGGCATCGTGGCTCATGCCTGTAATCCTAGCACCAAAGTAGGAGGCTGCGAAGGTACCAGTGAGATAGGAGGAGGATCACCTGAGCCCAGGAGTTCGAGGCTGCAGTAAGCTGTGGTCGCGCCACTGCACTCTAGCATGAGCAGCAGAGTAAGGCCCTGTCTCTAAAAATAAAAAATATTGAAAAAAAATTCTGATAGGGCTAAAATCAGATTAAAATAGTACACTTAATTTTTAGTTTTAAAACACAAACCTGCATCAAATATTAACAGTATTTCAAGGTAGTAGGATTAAAAGTGATCTTCACTTTCTTCTTATCTTTTTACTTTCTTTTTATCTAATTTTTTCCCCTAAAAACATGTACATGTATTTAAGGTCTTTTTTTTTTCTCTTTTGAGACAGAGTCTTGCTCTGTCACGTGGGCTAGAGTACAGTGGTGTCATCATAACTCACTTACAACCTCAAACTCCTGGGCTCAAGGGGTCCTCCTGCCTTAGCTTCCTGAGTAGCTGGGACTACAGGCACACACCATGACGCCCGGCTAATTTTTCTATTTTTAGTAGAGACGGGGTCTCACTCTTGCTCAGGCTGGTCTTGAACTCCTGAGCTCAAGCAGTCCTCCCGCCTTGGCCTCCCAGAGTGCCAGGATTATAGAAGTGAGCCACTGCGCCCGGCTAATATAAATTTCATTTTCTTAAAGAAATCTCCAACAAGCTTCTGAGCTATTCCCGTGTGAACTGGGTGCTTTCTAGGCTTGCTGTACCACTGCTGCTTGGGGTGCTCCCTCACGTCCTAGGATTACCTCACTCTTCCTTTCTTATGTTGCATCTCAGTCCGTATCTCCTACCTTCTGGTTTACTTCCATGTATTGAGGCATATCCTCTGTAGACATCATGAGAAAGGGTAAGTGGGAAGTACATTTTTCAAAAAATTGTGGTTTGTTAATCTAATAATTTTATTGTTTTGGTTAAGTACAGAATCCTAAACTAAAATAATTCTCCTTCAGAATTGTCTTCTAACTTTCAATGATGACAACTTGATTAAGTCTGTTTCTTTCACTGTTCTGTCTACTCGGTAGACTGTTTCAACCTGGAACTGTCTTTCAGTTCTTGGCAATTTTTTAGAATTTATTCCAATAACTATTTCATCTTCTCTGATTGTTTTATTCACTCTTTTTGAAACTCATGATTTAGATAGACATATGAGTTGGGTAGATTTTCTTTTTCTTATCTTTTTCTTTCCAGGGATATTAACTCTATTTTTGGAAGTTTTCTTTTCCTTGAAGAGCTCCTGTTAACTTCCATTTATTGTTATTTTTATTTCTTAAACAGACAAGGTCTCACTCTGTCACGCGAGCTGGAGTGCAGTAGTGTGAAAATAGCTCGCCGTAACCTCGAACTCCTGGGCCCAAGCCTCCCAAGTAGCTGCTACGGGCAGGCACTGCCACGCCCTGTTAATTTTTTTTTTTTTTTGCAGTTGAGAGAGGGTCTCATTTGTTGCCCAGGCTGGTCTCAAACTCCCAGCCTTAAGCAATCTTCCCATCTCCAAGCCTCCTAAAGTGTTGGGATTACAGGCATGAGCCACTGTGCCCCATTTCTTTTTCTTTATTTTGGTCTCCACCTGTAATATTAAAGGCTTACCTCTAAAATTTGGTCACCCTTAACCACTAACACATACCACTAAAAAGCTCCCTGGAAGCCCCACGACAGTGAATGGGGTCCATCGCTGTGGGCTTGACTAGAGGCAGTTTTCCCAAACTTTGCTGCTTATTGGACTCATTAAACATATACATTTAGATTCTTGCATCCCAGAATCATAACCTCCATTGAAGGGCCCGGAATGTTTATTTGTAGTAAACATCCAGGTTGACTCTTATTCTGAGAATAAACTGATAGCTTGAGAAAGTTTCTTTCCATTTTAAAAAAAATTTTGATTATAAAATAGTTCATAAAAATACTAATAACAATTTAATGAAAAAGTATGAATGAAATGCCCATAAACTCCAGTTCAAGAAAGAACACTACTAGCGACCCCCAACCCACAAGAGGTAAGCAGTGGTAAGCCACAGCAATGTTCAGTTTGGAGCCAGACTGGCAAGCCAGTCCTGAGAATAGCTGAAAAAGATGGCTGGAGTGCACTACCTCTGCACTCACTACCCACACCCCCAGAGGAAACCATTTTCCTGACTCTGTGATAAGCATTTTCTCATTTTTCCTTATGGTTTTCACACTTATTTATGCATCCTTAAATAAAGAACCTGAATATATTCCTTATTGTCCAAAAAAATCTGTTCCTGAAAATACTGTGAATCACAAATGTTCAGAGGGGGAAACCTGTACTGCATTATTTTAAATAGGAAAAGTAATAATGCCATCCAAAGACTCTAATAAATTTCTCTCTAAAATTACCAAAACATTTAAATATTAAATACTTAAATAACAATCCCCCTGGGGTTTCTGTATAATGCAAGACTTTAAAAACATTAATTACTTAATTATTTAAAAGTCACTGGTGAATTTGCTTGTTTGTTATTCCCAAGAATATTGCTCAATATAGAACAACAGTACTCAAAAGTGCTGTTATTGGTCCATGAAAAGAAACTATCAGAATGCAAACAACCATGTCTCTTAAGAATACTGTTTAGTTTGGCTGACTCTTTTCATAGGAAGACTTTCTTGGTGAAGTGAACAGTGTCCAATATAATCTGGTATAAGCTCCTCATAGCATCACAGACCAGCAACAGTTTTGGAATAGCTTTGGTTCACATTTTGAATAGTATAATTGTTTAGGATATGCATTATACTTTTGTTCTACACTAAAACAGACATGTACTATATAAAAAAGAACATGAGATAAATGTACATAATATAACATGTATAAATAATGATACTAAAAGATACTGTTTAAATCAGACAGGTTGATAGTGCCCTCAGAACCCTGATAGAAGGAAATAAAGGGGGTCCATAAAGAGCTAAACCTAGAGTGACAATACAATTTATCATCCAAATTGTTCTCATTTGAGAGTAAGGGAGGTTGTAGTAGTAATATGACAAGATACAGGCCTAAACTGGGACCGTCCCAGGCAGATCAGAACATATGGTCACCTTAGCTAAGCCCTCAAGCAAAGGTGAGAAAGATGAGTAATGGTAATGCATAGCAATGTTTAAATGACATCTAGACCTGCAATCCTGGCTGAAAAACAGCTGGCTTGTGACTTACAGCTCACTCTGTACTCTATGCCTTCTCACCTGCACACATGCAGACTCATCAACAGAAGGTATGTGGTTTGGATGGTGAACTTTAGGTAGGTTTCTGCCAGTTATTACAAGGAATATTTGTAAGGGTTCAGATGGTGAGGGAGACCAGAGGATTAGCATCGTCTGTTTTTCAAGGTTTTGCGAAAGGAATCATACTAGAAGTATTCTTTGATGTCTTGCTGTGCTAATCTCTGGCTGACTCAAGAGCTATTGCTACGGGTGGGGTGGCAGAGTGGGATCCCTTAGCTACCAATGTCTGGACATACTACAGTAATTCTGGCTTTGTCTCAATTTTTCTTTTTTTTGTAGTCTCTTTGAAACTAACAGCCATCTTTTATGTGGAACATGCTAGATCTGTCATAAGAAGAGATTTGTTCTCCCTGGTGAACATTTGGGAACTTAGAGTGGGTGGGTGGGGAAAGAGTCAGAGCACAGATGGCCTGTCAATCAGCTGAGCCTTTGATAGGGCACCTCTTCAGTTACTGGGTGAATGTGATGGAACATTCTTGGGGGAATAACTGTGGCTTCCTGGACGTACTCTGAATCGAGAGAAGAGCTACTCTTGTCTGTGCTGCTTTAGGCTGGGAAAAGGCAAGATGGTGCAACTCAGTTTGGCACAGTAAAAGCTTTTGTTGTGGCCACCCAGCCATGGTGGTAAGTGGTACTTTCCTGGATGGAGGTGGGGAAAAGAGGAAGGAAGGTGAGCTGAACACTTTCAAGGCTGCTGTGAGGAATCGAAGTGATGACACTATAGTACCTCCTAGGACATTCAGCCAGGCTGAATTTAACAACCACTCTTTGATTATCACCCAGCACATAAATATGCAAAGAGAGTTAAAGAAAGAACAAACTCACATATTTTCTCATTCTCTGCGAGGGAGAATTAACATTTCTTGAACATGCCCAGTACTGAGTGCCTCACATATTTTCTCATTTACTCTCCATAATCACACGAGTCTCCCTAACTCCACAATCTAGCACCATCTTCCTTTAAAGTAAAATAGAAAAAGCCTTCCTTACCATATTAGGTGGAGTCCTAAGGCTGATGTTTATTCTAGGTTCCCTTCAGACTCTCCCCTTACCATTGTTGAGAGAATCTGCAGTCCCAGGGCTGTGCTGCCTGGAGACCAACTCGGTCCCTGTTTTCCTCATCTCTGTGTTTTCATTATATCGTCTTTTCCAGTAGTTGAGCTCTTCACGATCAGATTCCTGACAGCGCCGCAGAACTGCCATGGAGCGCCGTGTTTTCTCTACCATTTCCATAATGCAGTTCAGGGCCTGAGCCAGACACAAAGTCAGGCAGAGATGGGATGAGGAAATTCAAACAACGGACATTGAAAATCAAGGACAGGTAAACACAATATAAAAAATTAAGGTTCAAGTATTTTACATTTAAAAGCCTTTATTATAGCTTCTTTTGAAATACACACACACACATACACACACACACACAGTTATTAATTTTTTTCTTTTTTTTTTTTTGTTTTGGTCCTTATAATCCAGCAGATAGTTAATTCATTTTTTTATTTCAAAATAAGGCTTTTTGGATTCTTCAAGGTTGAAGCAGCCATATATAGTCTCATAACATGGTCCATCAAAGACTGGTTAACCTACAGTAACTCTCTGTCTAAATACACTAAGTCATCTGATAAAGCTAGAGATTTTTATAAGAATTCAACGAGAGAAATAAGAACCAGGAACAACTGTCATTCAAGAAGGAAAAGCTACTGCATGTAAATTTCAAGTAGGCACTAACATCCTTTCTTCCCTTTTTAGAGAGAAGGGAAATTCTCTCTTCCAATGGGGGAGAGAACTCAGGCTTATATTCTGTACCAGTGTACTAATTCTCACTTGTATTTGGAGGAAAACATGTATTTAACATGTCCTATGTACCAGGCACTATGATAAGCACCTTATATATTATTATAGCCCTCCTGTGATTTCCAATAATGCAGCATTAAAAGACATAAAAATTAAGGCTAAAAGAGTAACTTGCCTAGCTCACAAAGACAGGAAGTAGCAAAGCTGGGACTTGAACTCACAAATCTGTGAGGTGTTTTGTTTTGTTCTGATTTTTATTTTTTAGAGACAAGGCCTTGCTATGTTGCCCAGTCTGGGCAACTGAATAGCTTCTGAATAGCTGGAACTTCAGGCACATGCCATTGTACCCAGCTATGCTTTTAACCATTATGCTACACGGCTTTACTTGGTTTGTGAACTGAAGTGATCATCCCGCCACAAAGATTTGGGAGTGACTCTCTAGATCTGTAGCTGAGGGAGTAGCAGATAACCAGCTTTTATTAAAAGCAAAGGATATTATGTCTGGTTATATTCACTTCAAGCACACATGCTCCATTAATTATTGATAGCATTAAGAACCAAAAGCAATAGGTGGGGAAATTATACACTGTAAGGTTCTTACATGGTCAAGATGTTTCCATTCATCAGCCCATTCCCTTTCTGTCAAACGGTGGTCTACCAACTCATCTTGATAGCTTCCATTTAGACCTATTAGAGATTAGAGATTAAATATGAAGATAGTGGGAAGAATACAGTAGTACCAAATTCTACAAAGTAAATACACACGCATTTGTAACAACCTTGAACATGCTGCTAAGACAATGACTCATAATGAGGTGTGGGACTCACAAAATAACATATACCCAACAAAATATCATTATTCAGATTATGTAAAGAACTCTAATAAATCAATTGTGAAAGACAAATAGCCCAAAATAAAAAAGGCAAAAGAAACAGATATCTCATAGATAAGAAACTATAGACATCTAAAAAGATACTCAAACTGATAAGTAGTCAGGCAATGCAATAAAAACTTCAATGAGATGGCATTTTACATTTAACACATTGGAAAAAATTAAAACATCAGATAATACTAAGTGTTATCAAGGATGTGGTGCAATATAAATACTTAACCACCAAAACTAGAGTATATACTGGTACAGCTACTTGGAAACAGCCTTAGCATTACCAATAGTATTTTGGGGGGCACGGTTTTGATATATACCGAAATATCCAGGAATGCAATGACTATGTGAATCAAGAGTATACCGAATCAAGAGTTGTCAACTGTTTTGAAAAACTAGTGTCACCTATGGTAACACTGCTGATAGTCTTTGAATCATTAAAACAACACCCTTGTTATCAGTCTGAATTTACAGGTATTGTATTCATAGTGATTCTGTATCAGGGCAAGAACCTGCTTATTTCATTATATCTTCTAATGTAGTCATGCCTGAGCACTAACACATTTTATTATAAGATACTTTCTTAAATATTCAGTTAGGATAGAGTATTGGTCCTAAAATTATGGGTCTAAGATAGGTTATAGTACATCTAAATTTCATTTTAGGAGAGTGAAGGCCGTGGTATAATATATTTGTTTAAAGGAGGTGGTGATGAATGGCTTGGTAACAGCTGAGTACCACCGTACTAGGGCATGTTTTCAAACAGGACTGGTGAAAATTAAGAAATCTGTAATAAGCCTGGAAAACAAATGGTTGAACCTAAAAGAAACCATCAAGGTAGATGATTGGTTGAAGAATGCTTCCAGATGGAAAAAAAAATTTTTTTTCTAAAATTGTAGAAATACAAGTAAAATGTGGCAAAAAATGCAATTATAAGAACCAGGTGTGGTGGCATGTGCCTATAGTCCCAGCTACTAAGGAGGCTGAGACAGGAGGATTGCTTGAGCCAAGGAGTTCAAGTCCAGCCTTGGGCAACTTAGTGAAACCCCATCTCTAATCAATCAATCAATCAAGTCAACAATTTTAAAAAAGCAGTTATAGCTAGTTGTTAGCATATTTCTTTTGCAAATAAAACTGGCAAAAAATAGGTATGAATTTAAAAGAAAACAATAAAAAGCCTAATGTTTTAACAGATGAAAAGAGAGGCACTGAAGGAACAGGGACTGGACACAAATATAAGCATAACGTACTCCAGTGCACCGAAGCCTGGGGCATCAGACAACTGAGATCTGAATCTTGTCTCGCCACCTACTCGCTATCTGTAAAGAGGGGTAACAACTGTCTGGAACTTCTGTGAGGACTAAATGAGACGATGTAAGTACGGCACAATCTGAGTGGTAGCTAAGACTGAGTAATGATGCTGAGAACACCACAGCTGCCATAGACTTCACCACTCAGCCACCACTGCATGAAGCCAGGGGCCCTACTGTGGTCCAAGTCTCTGAACAATGCTAGTGAGCTGAAGTCAGAAGAGAGGGGGCAAATGTTTTACAATTTCTTACTCTACGAGGTACCCCACAAACTGAAATGTGGGAGAAACCCTGGAAGCTGGTATGTCTTTGGTTCTGTGCCCTGACAGATGCTTAGCAGTTAAACTCCAAAAAACCTTCTGCAGTAAACTTCTATAAGTATATGACAAAACACTCTGTCCAAAATTGATCTCGGATGAGGTTTGTTAGGATTTTTTGTATGTTTGCTTCTTCCTAAATTTAATGGTCTCTGAGAGGTCATGTGCGAAGCATTCCAAATGTAACAATCCAGCCCAGGTGGTGGTGTTATCACCATTTTAGAAATTATATTCTGAGGCTCAGAGAGCCTAAGCAATTTGCATGAGATCACACAGCTAGTTAGGACACAGAGCCAAGATTTAAATTTAGATATGCCTCAACTCCTGACCTAAATGTCCGTGCATATACTTTCACCTCTAAGACTACATTATTTTGCATCTTTCTCGCTTTAATTTTAAAAATTTTTATTCTTAAATAAATTCAGACTTACAGAAATTGCAAGAATAGTACAAAGAAAAGTCACAAACCCTTCACAGGGCTTTCCTAAATGTTATTATTTTATCTCATTTGCTTTTTCATTCTCTATTTTTTTCTGAACGATTTGAGAATAAGTGATACCTCTTTATTCTTTATGCCAGTTTATCCCTAGAATTTGTTCAGTTTTAATCTCCACTTATCATTGCATTAATTTTGCTATTTTTCTCAAGTTGATTTTACTTTATCCAGAGTTCCCTCTTGATAGCAATCCTACTTCTATCATATGATGATATCAACAAAGTATAAAGTGAGATCAATATTAAATGAAGTCAACTATAACTCTAATATTCTTTTTTATATATAAAATATTGTTTTATCTAATCGGTGGGAAAAAGCAATGATGATATTATTTGACTTTATCACCGAGTAGGAAAGAAATCCAAGAACTCTGTCTGAATTCAAATCATTATCATGCTGCTTACGTCACTTACTAAGATTGTGGTGCCTATCACGAACTTCTCGATGTTCTAGCACCTTGTTGGGTTCCCGATACAGGTGTGACGTTGCAATATCTTCTAAGGTGTAATGCTGAAGAGGTGGAGGAGTAGGATGGAACTGGCCCCCAGGATTCATGAGGGGTACAGTGAGAGCAGGACTATGCCGGGGAGCGGGGCTAATGGTACACACTCTCTTGGCAGGAGGCTCAGGAGCAATTGTATCTCTTTCAAAACTATTCTCTTCTCTCCTGTAGAGGAACCAGAAGTGCACATCTGAGCCTGTCAACAAGTGTTCATGCAAACATTTCCTGTACACCTACATTGTGTTACATGTTATGTTACACACTATCATAAATAGGATGACTATATGGAAAGGCATGACACGAAGCGTGAAGGGAATTGTCTTCAAGGGCCAGGCACATCGTGTAAATTGTTGATTTATTCCAGCATGAAAAGAAGGGTCAAATCCATCTAAAACTACACAGAAATATCTAACCCTCATGAAGCAAAGGAGAGACTAAGGAGATGACATTTTCCTATGTAATAGGAATTTTAAGAATTACGGGTTCGAGTATATTTTGGAATGTTTTAAGATCAAATTTGTTACCATGGAGGTGAGGTATCAGAAAGACACAATTCTCTACATGGGAGAAAAAAGGTTCACATAACTAATCCACTTATGACTTGGTAAGCTTTCCAGTCATTCAGCTTGAAAACTGTAACAAGTTTTCTACTGTTGTTAAAATATTGTTTCTAGGCCTGTCCAGTGGCTCATGCCTGTAATCCCAGCACTTTGGAAGGCCGAGGCAGGAGAGTTGTTTGAGGCCAGGAGTTTGAGACCAGCCTGAGCAACACAGTGGGTCCTTGTCTCTATAAAAAAATTTTTTTAAAAATTAGGGCCGGGCATCGTGGCTCATGCCTATAATCCTAGGACTCTGTGAGAGGCCAAGGCAGGAGGACTGTTTGAGGTCAGGAGTTCAAGACCAGCCTGAGCAAGAGTCTCTACTAAAAACAGAAAAAATTAGCCAGGCATGGTAGAGTATGCTTGTAGTCCCAGCTGCTCGGGAGGCTAAGGCAGGAGAATCGCTTGAGCCCAGGAACGTTGAGACTGCAGTGAGCTATGATGACACTACTGTACTCTACCTGGGGCAACAGAGCGAGACTTTGTCTATAAAAAAAAAAAAAAGTTTCCATGATAACCCATAGAATATTTTGGTAGCCACTCATACTGAATTTTAAAGAATAAATTCATAGAATTATAATCTCAGTAAAGGTGATTCATTGGTAAGTATTCGTAATTAATTGTTATATTTGTTCAACAGTTTACAAATTAGAAAAAATGCCTCTGACATAAAAATAATAAAAATTCTCCTTAAAAAAAGGAAAAAAATGCCTTTGGCAGATTATATTTCTTAAGCTTTTGGAACAATGGACCCATAGAATGCTCTAGAGTAGAGTTTCTCACCAAGGGTGTGTAGAGTCATCTGAAGTGTTTTTGAAAAATACTCATGTCTGGGAGCTACTCCTAGATTTTAGACTTATATGACTGCTTGTTGTTGGGATAATGCGCAAATAACCTTCGAAAGTCTGAGACATTACCTGTCTACAACCATAGCAATAAAATTCTTTCTTTCACAAGCAAAGGGAAAGGTTGGAGTTGTTTCAGAAAGGCAAGGACAATAAACCTCTTCTCTGCTCACCTCTCTGGACTGGGCCTCTTCCCGTTTCCATGTACCTCCATGAGCAGCTCGGAAGAGTCAGCAGGTGATGCGATGCTTGTGTTGAGCAGAAGGTGTTCGTGCTGAGCCAGGTACTGGGATGGAGTCTGCTTGGCTGCCCGAGCACAGTGTAGCAGTTCTCGCTGCAGCAGAGGCAGGTTAGCCTTGAAAAGAAGAGGCAGTTTTCCTAGTGTTGGGCCCTACACAACGGGGCTCAGCACCTTAAAAAGCTTTCACAAAACAGATGATACAAAAGACAAAAGCCCTTCTCTCCTTGTCAGTATGATTTTCACATGCTGCTTCTGTGAGTACAGTGGCATTGATTATACTGTATTCGAATTACTGGTTGACTTGTCTTTTTCCCCAACCAGATGTAAATCCTCCTAAGGAAGAGACTGTGCCATATTTACCTTTTATGGCCCAGTACCAAGTCAAAGTTCAATAAAGGTTTTGTTGAACATGGTTATTTAAAAACATACATTTTTGAAAACTTTGGACAGTTAGAGAATCATTACTGCCTACATAGGAATAGGAGGAATTCACCTTTTCTTCTATCGTTATAAGCCCTGGTTTCTCTCTTCCGAATTCCAACCCATCTCTATGGCACTATTCAACCACCCTTCATGTTCTCTATGAGAGCTGCCACAGAATTCTGGAAACTGATTATTCTGCAACACAGGGTTGTGAAAAGGAGTACTGTGGGTAATGCAACATATAAAAGGATAATTAATTATGTACTGATATTTTTCCTTCTCTCATACTTAAAAAACCTATAATGGGGAATCATATTTAAAACCCTATACATCTTCTCTTTTTATCTGAGAGAGGGTCTTGCTCTGTTGCCCCAGCTAGAGAGCAGTGGCGTCGACATAGCTCACTGCGGCCCCAAACTCCTAGGCTCAAGTGATCCTCCTGCCTCAGCCTCCTGAGTAGCTAGGACTACAGGTGCACGCCTCCATGCCAGGCCATAAAACTCCATACATCTTTTAAACTTCGGAATTCTAATTTCTTCATATATATACTTTACTTTCCCCATATTTGTTTTATCAGAAAAATGTAAAATAAGAATTATATTTTTCTCACCAAATTTAAAAACAATTCAGGCTAAGCCCATTAACAGAAACCTTTAAGCAAGTAAATGGAGAATTTTAATCCATGTAAGTAGTCATCCTTCACTGAGGGTTAATTTAGCAGGCACCATAATTAGCGATGGTTTTAAAGCAGAAATAAATTGACAAAACCCCAAATGCTAACCAAAAAGCTGCCATAACAACCTACCTCATGCTGTTTTCCAAAATAACAGAGTTAAGAATAGGAAATTTGATGATATAAAACACTTTTAAGTCTGTTCTATATCTTCAATATTATTTCAACTGTAAAAACTTAATTGAAAAAAATACCATGACAGATCTTTACATCTGTGACATGTGTCCTTTGATGAATAAAAAAGATACAAATTATTTCCTATTAACATAAATCTTTCATGATTTGGGAGTCTTGGGGAAATAATTGTCTACGGGCTCTAACATGCAGAAAGGAGACCAAGATAGAACTAGCACAGCTGTTTCAGGGCTGAAAAAGGAGCCACAGACTGCTTGGAGCAGCTGAAGCTTTGATGCTATTAGAAAAAAGCCACAATACAGGCTACGCACCTTAGACCTATGCATTTTCCTTTATGTCTGATATGTGCCAATTTAAAAAGTTTTTAAATTTTAAAAACTGGTATCTGGGCCAGGCGCGGTGGCTCACGCCTATAATCCTAGCATTCTGGGAGGCTGAGGCAGGAGGATGGCTTGAGGTCAGGAATTTGAGACCAGCCTGAGCAAGAGCGAGACGCCATCTCAACTAAATATAGAAAGAAATTAGCCAAACAACTAAAAATAGAAAAAAGTAGCAGGGCATGGTGGCGCATGCCTGTAGTCCCAGCTGTTTGGGAGGCTGAGGCAGGAGGATCGCTTGAGCACAGGAGTTTGAGGTTGCTGTGAGCTAGGCTGATGCCATGCCATGGCACTCACTCTAGCCCCAGGCAACAGAGTGAGACTCTGTCTCAAAAAACAAAAAAGAAACCAAAAAAACCCAGGTATTTGCACTTTAGTAAGATAATAGTATCTTTCTGATGCTATTATATTTGCTTAGGAAATGAAAGTAAGGTAAAAGAAAGTGAAAGGGGAATGTTTATTTGGCCAGACAGTAAATATTTTAGGCTTTGTGACTTAAAGCAAAATTAATAATATTATACAGGTACTCATAAAAAAGAGAGAAAATAAATTTCCATAAATATTATATCGATAACATTCCAAATATAAATTGAGTATAGTTGTGGTTTTTTTTGGTAATATTAATCTACTACTAATGAAAAGAATGGAATTCTTTGTTCAGGGTGGGAAGAGGAGATAAATAACATTTAGTTTAAGTGAGGTTCAAGGTAGTATTCCCTGTCACCAAATTGACTGCAAATGTCCCTCTGTAAAAATCATTTTTAGCCATGGCACAAAAAACCATGTGGTGGGTTGGATTTGGGTCATAGTTTGCCCAACCTGGTCTCCAACACACTAGTATCTGACTCAATGCCATTGAGCTATTTTATTTATTATTTTTTTAAAAACTTTTCTTGTCTGCTAAATGATGTGGGATGAGTTATTTTATAACTCTGTAACTTATAGATAACTGATAGCAACGTAAAATAACAGTTGTCTATGGACCCATAAATTATGCCCAGTAGAGGTTCAACTGACTTCTTTGCCCAGTGTAGAAAATGCTAGTTTCACTTGTGTTCACAGTTGTATCAGTACTTTTGATCTATAATGTGTCTGTTCTTTAGATTCTCCTTTGACCTGGTTGTAACATCCTATTGATTCCCTCAATAACCATGAGTTAAATCAAATCTTTGACAGTGTTCATTTTTTTGTCTGTATGAGTCATAACATTACCCATTTTTGAAAATTATTGTTTTACAGGAGAAAGAGTAACTTTACACTGGGAAAGTAGGCAGATACTGCCTTTACCAAGAGATCAAATAGTTTCAGTGATGGAACTAATTAAAACCTTTTCCTCCTGATAGCATGCATGACGTGATACCACTTACCTGCTATTCCTGCTTAAAATGCATTACCTGATTCTAATCATGACAAAGCATCAGAAAAAACCCAAATCAAGGTACATTCTATAAAGTAACTATCCTATACTCTTCAAAAATGTCAAGATCATGAAAAGATGAGAAACTGTTCCAGATTAGAGTACACTAAAGAGACATGACAACTTGCAACAGGTGATCTTGAATTAGATCCAGGACCACCTTTTGCCCCCCAAGTTTTTCTTTTGCTGTAAAAAGACATTAGTGGCACACTTGGTAAAACATGAATAAGGTCTATAGGTAAGATAACAGTGTTGTATGAATGTTAAGTTCCTGATTTGATAATTGTATTAACATGTTTAGATGTATAATATCTGTAGTTTGTTCTCAAATATTTCTGAGGAAAAAAATAGAATGATATGTGGTAAAATATTAACATTTGGAGAATGTGAGTTCAGTGTATACAGGAATTTTATTGTACCATTTTGTGGCTTATTGTGAGCATGAAATTATTTTAAAATAAAAAGCTTTTTGGGCCGGGCTTGGTGGCTCAAGCCTGTAATCCTAGCACTCTGAGAGGCCGAGGCGGTTGGATCGTTTGAGCTCAAGAGTTCGAGACCAGCCTTAGCAAGTGCGAGACCCCATCTCTACCAAAAATAGAAAGAAATTAATTGGACGGCTAAAAATACATAGAAAAAATTAGCCGGCCATGGTGGCGTGTGCCTATAGTCCCAGCTACCTGGGAGGCTGAGGCAGGAGGATCGCTTGAGCCCAGGAGTCTGAGGTTGCTGTGAGCTAGGCTGACACCACGGCACTCTAGCCCCAGTGACAGAGTGAGACTCTGTCTCAAAAAAAAAAAAAAAAAAACTTTTTGGCCAGAGACGGTGGCTTACACCTGTAATCCTAGCACTCTGGGAGGCCAAGGCGGGAAGATTGCTTGAGCTCAGGAGTTGGAGGTTGCAGTGAGCTATGATGATGCCACTGCACTCTAGCCTGAGCAACAGAGTGAGACCCAGTCTCAAAAAAAATTTTTTAAAAGGGGCACATTCTATATAAATATAACACTGCCTCACTTACCACATAAGCATGATAATTTAGGACAGTGTCCCCAAAAGTTATGTTACAGAGAGCATAAATTGCACCAAAGGACATTATTAGAAACTAGACTGAGGCTTGGGAAGATACAAACATTGTCTTCCTACGTCTTCTCCATACTTTAGAGAAGTCAAAATTGCAAAGCATCTCCTCTAAGATTACACACACTCTTCATGCTCTGCTCTGGCCATACCCAAAAGATTTAGTGCTCAGTTATTTCCTCTGCCAAGAACCCACCCTCCAGGCCAACCCCCACCCTCCAAGCCCAATCACCACCTACTCCCTCCTGCACACAGACCACAACTCAAGGCTTCTATAATTTTCATCTCATCAAGCATGAGGCTTATCTGCAGATTATACTCACACCTCTCTTCCAGCCCAAAATATAAGAAAGATATAAAAACATGGCAAGCCACCCTGATTTAGATCACAGAACAGAGATCAGTAGATCTTGAGGAATGGTGAAGATAAATTACATTTAGTAGTTATCTGATAGAATTACCTTGAGAAATGGAATCACAAAAGGACGAAGAGGAAAGTTTGTGGCCTCTTGGAGCTTACAATGGAATTCTTCAATTGTCACTGTTGAGTTCTGAAAAGATAAATAACTTTGTTCAACTTCCAAAACTGGACACTGGCTTACAATGCCCAACTCTTTTAAATCATAAGGAAAAGGATAATTCCAAGAGCACTATTATGAACTCAGACTCCTCTCAAAAATTAACTAAATTCTATTTCCTTTATAACAGAAATTCAGCTTCCTCGGGTCTCTTCTCCACCACTCCAAATCTAGATTCTCTCCTTTATCCAGCAACCTAGGTTGGAGAATAGGGCACTGCCTTCCTCACTACTCATGAAGTGACACACTCAGGCCCCTGATATTGAGAGGTCCCATGTGAGTCACTCCAAGGACAGGGAATCAGCCTTCTGTTTCGTGTTGAAGAGATTCCTGACTCGGCCAGGATGTCAACTTACACACATTTTCTGGACTCAATAAGCCAGTGCCACACTTTTTCAAAAGTTCACTTCTTTCACAAGTTTTGCCCACCTCTCGGTGTAACCTTCCAAAATCTTCTAAATGGAAACTTAAAAGAAAAAGAACAATAGGTGCCTTCTATCTTCCAGTGGCCTGTGTGCATATCAGAACAACTCCAAATAGGCAAATTCCCAATGGTAAATTTTTATTATTCTCAGGAAAGTTGTCAGCATGTCCCATGTATTTTTCTCATTTAAAAGTCTAGGCCTAAGCCGGGCATGGTGGCTCAAGCCTGTAATCCTAGCTCTCTGGGAGGCCGAGGCGGGCGGATTGTTTGAGCTCAGGAGTTCGAGACCAGCCTGAGCAAGAGCGAGAACCTGTCTCTACCAAAAATAGAAAGAAATTAATTGGACAGCTAAAAATATATAGAAAAAAAATTAGCCGGGCATGGTGGCACATGCCTGTATTCCCAGCTACTTGGGAGGCTGAGGCAGTAAGATTGCTTGAGCCCAGGAGTCTGAGGTTGCCGTGAGCTAGGCTGACGCCACGGCACTCACTCTAGCCCGAGCAACAAAGTGAGACTCTGTCTCAAAAAAAAAAAAAAAACAAAACAACAATCTAGGCCTTAGAGTAGGAATGAATCTCAGTTCCTCTGCTTAGGCAAATGAACAAATAAATAAATATATTTTCTTCAAAGTTCACAAAATATTTTTATTTAATTCCCTGAAACACAATATAGTAACAAATTAAAACAAACAAAAAACAAAACAAAACTTGAGCATTAATTTGAATTCCTACTCCCCTGAAAAGAGCAATTATCACTTGTAGGAATTTATTTTTAGGAAATTATCAAGTGTTCAAAGGCCTAACACGTGATATACAAATTATTCACAATACAATACCGTTTCTTAACCAAAAAGAAAAGAAAAGAAAAGAAATGAAACGAAAAGAAAAAGACAAAAAAGGGAGAAAACATATAGGTCCACTAACAGAAAACTGCATTAAAAATGACAATAAAGTCATGTATCAGAATGCATGGGGAGGGCAGAGAAGATTTGTATGCACTAGTAAGGAAAGGTATCTACAACATACTGCTAAGTGAAAAAACAGAAACAGAACAGTATGTTTTCCAAGAATCCACTTAAGAAAATCACACATACGCACACATAAATTACAGCATTTTACATATCTGGAAGGACAATCACAACAGCAGTTATTTCTGGGTATGAAATTATGCTGGATTTTCCAAATATATCATATTTATTATTCAGTAAACATTAAGATATTTTCCTTTAGGGAAAAAAGATATATCCAATTTAACCATGTTAAATGAAAATGTTTGAACACTTTCCCTCATTCATTCCAAATACTTTAACTGAGTACCTGTTTTAAGTATGTGACATTTGTACAATGCAACCAAAGAAATCTGTAATACTAGCAATCAGGAATAGAAAATAGGTCTAAGAGTATGATATTGTTTTACCTCTACTGTACTGAATGCAATCAGGTGTTCAAAAGCAAACAGAAGTAGATTAACCATATGGAATGACTGTATGAATGCTTTTAAGTTTTCTTGTGGATGGACAAAGGGAAAAAATGAATTGTGTGGCACAGGGAAACAGTGAGTTGGGACAGAGAAATGGACCCAGGGTTACATATACTGTAGATATAAGGCAGTCCTGTATCTGAGAGGGATAAACACCCACTGCTTCCTCCTCATTCAATTATTTTATCATAAAGAGCATAACTGTTTGTTATTTTCCCGAAAGAAGTCATAGTCTAGTGGGAAAAGAGGCAACTAAGCTGTTCATTATGGTATGATTTAGGCAAATGTGTACAGGACACAACTGACTCATAGGGAAGACATATTTGAATCAGATTTAGGGGAGCAAGGACGGCTTTACAGAAGTGTCACCCTTGATGAAATTAAAGTGCAGTCTTGTGAAAGATGCTTCTGGAAAGAGAGAAGAAAGGTATGGTGTTGGGGGTCTGGTCTGGAGCTCAAGGGCAAATATCTATACTAGTATCAGAAGACAAGGGGTAGACACAGGATATAAGACTAAAGTTTTGTTACTATTATTATTTTCATTTTAGAGACAAGGTCTCACTATATTGCCCAGGCTGCAGTGCAGGGGATATTAAAAGATCATACCCACTAAGCCTCAAACTCCTGCCTTCGCCTCCTGAATAGCTGAGACTACAAACACATGCCACTGTGCCCGGCTTAAAATATTTTTTATCTTTTAAATTTTGAGATAATTATATAGAGTTAATGGAAGTTGCAAAAATAGTACAGAGAGGTTCTGATGTATCCTATACTCAGTTTCCCCCGATGGTAACATCTTATATAACTATAGTGCAATCTCAAAACTAGGAAACCAGTATCAGTACAATCTATGTATAATTCGCTGCCATTTTATCATGTATATATTCATCTAACCAATACTTATCAAGATACAGAAATCTAGAAACCATATCAACCTTTATCCTGCCCAGTTTATCATAAAATTGTCTTGTTTACTCTACCTACACTGACAAATATTATCAAGCAATGTTGTAATTTTTGCTTCAACCACCAACCATAATTTAGAACACTGAAGAGGAGATGGGAAGTCTATTTATTTACCTGTATTTTTACTCTTTCTATTTTTCATTTACCTATTCTGACGTTCCAAGATACCTTCTTTCATCATTTGCTATTAGTTTCAAGAATTTCCTTTAGCCTTTCTCTTAGGGTAGGTCTCCTGGAGACAAATTCTCTTAGTTTTAGTTTATCTGAGAATATCTCGATCATCCTACCCTTCATTCCAGAGGTATTTTCAATTGATAAAGGATTCAAGGTTGACAGTTTTTTTCTTTCTTTTTTAAATTTAATTAATTAATTTATTTTGAGATGGAGTCTCACAATTTTGCCTAGACTGGCTTTGAACTTCTGGGCTCAAGCAATCCTCCTGTTTCAGCCCCCAAGTAGCTGGGATTAAAGGTACATACCACTGTACCAGCTGACAGTTCTTTTTATTCAGCAATTGAAAACTCGGCCGCTTCCTTCTGGCTTCCATGGTTACTAATCAGAAATCTACTGTAACTGGAATTTTGTCCTTATAGTTAAGATGTTTCCTGCTGCTTTCAAGATTTGTCTTAGTTTTCAGAAGTTTGAATGTACTTTTGGTGTGAATTTTTTTGGGGTGGTTGTGGTGGAGTTATTCTTTTTGAAGTTTGCTCAGCTTTTCTGAAATTTGTAGGATTAAGACTTTTGTCAAATTTGGGAAAACTTCACCCATTATTTCTCAAAATACTTCTTCAGCTCCACACTCTTTCTCCTCTCTCTAGTGACTCAGATTTTTTATTATAGTTACTCAAGTCCCTGAGGTTCTTTTTTTTCAGTCTGTTTTCTCTCTGATGTTCAGTTGGGTAATCTTTTTTTTATTGTTCTAGTTTCAAGGTCACTGGTTCCTTCCTCTGTCCTTTCCATTCTATTGTTGAGTTCATCATTGATATTTTAATCTCATTATTGTGTATTTCATCTGTAAAATTTCCATTTGGTTCTTTTTCATATCTTCTATTCCTTTGCTGAGCCTCTGTATTTTATCACGTGTTTGTAATTGCTCACTGAAGCATTTTTATGATGACTGCTTTACAATCTGTTAGGTAAGTCCAACATCTCTATCCATCAAGTTGGCGTCTGTTGGTTTTCTTTTCTCATTCTAGTTGAGAATGTTCCTGGTTAATTTTATGGCCAGTGATTTTCTATCGTATCCAGGACATCTTGGGTTCTGTGTTATAAGACTCTAGAACTTGTTTTAGGAGACTCTAGAACTTGTTTTAAGAGATCTCTTCTGACACTGGAGGTACCTTAGTCAGGATTCTATAGAGAGACAGACCAATAGGATATCTCTATCTATCTATCTATGAGAGGGCATTTATTAGGAGAATTGGATCAAACAATTATGGAGGCTAAGAAGTCCCATGATAGGCCACTTGCAAGCTAGAGAC
The DNA here is from genome assembly GCA_963575035.1 of Avahi laniger. NCBI lineage: Eukaryota > Metazoa > Chordata > Mammalia > Primates > Indriidae > Avahi > Avahi laniger. Next base: position 5,039 of record CAUYSK010051469.1, on the reverse strand, counting down.
CCTGGGACGCCAATGGTGTGGCTGAGTCCAAGTTCAAAAGCCTCCGAACCAAGAAAGCTGATGGTGTAATTCTCAGTCCGAGGCTGAAGGACTGAGAACCCAGGGGCCTCAGGTTTAATTTCCAGTGTAAAAAGGCTGGAGAACCTGGAGTTCTGATGTCGAAGGGTAAGGCAAGAATGTTTATTAGCTATAGAAGAAAGAGAAGATCATCTTTTCTCTCCCTTTTTTGTTCTATCCAAGCTCTCAGGTGACTAGATGGTGTCAGTCCACGTTATAAGGGTGGACCTTCCCCACTCAGTCCATGGACTCACAACCAATCTCCTCTGGAAACACTCTCACGGACACCCCCAGAAGCAGTGCTTGCCCAGTTCTCTAGGTATTCCTTAATCTCAGCAGGTTGACACTAAAAATTAATCATCATGGAACAGAAGAACGCCTAACTGATGTTGTCAGGTGAGGTCTAATTCCAATTCTGCACTCAACCTGTGTTGATGAGGAGGGAGGGAAAGACGGGAGGAGGGGTTCATGACTGCTGGTTGGGGGCTGGAGTTCAGGTTTTCCACTAGGCCTCTGATGGGAGGGGAAAAGGTGCCTCATTACTACATTTCCTCCAGACCTCACCTGTCTCTTTCTCCTTTATGATCTGGCTGTATATCCTTACTATGCCTTTGTAATAAATCTTACACTTGTGAACACAACTGTTTGCCAATTTCTAAGAATCCTTCTAGCAAATTTCCAAATATGAGGGTGATGTTGGGGACCCTGACACTGCCCCAAATTGCAAATGACTCAAATGTCCACCAAGAGCCAAAAGGTATAAATTGTGGTGTATTCCTACAATAAAACACTATATAGTAATAATAATGAATAACAGGGACTGAATCACACAAATAATAAAAAAGTCACTTATTGAATTTTGCCTTATATGAAAGTTGTTTCTTCTATATTAGAGTAAGAAACCTTTTAAGGCAGCATTTCTTAAATTTTTTGGTCTCAGAATCCGTCTTATTTATGTGGGTTACATCTATTGATATTCATGATATCAGAAATTAAAACTGAGAATTTAAAAAGTATTTATACTAATCTATTTCAAACTAAGCCATCACATATTAAAATAAATAACATTTAAAAAATTAAACATAACTACACTGGCTCAAACTGAAGTATAATAAAAAAGTTATATTTTCTAAAAGAAATATAGTAAGAGGAATGACTGTGTTTTACAATTTTACAAATCTCTTTAATATCTAGCATAAGAGAAGATAGCTGGATTCTGCTACCTGCTTCTGCATTTAATCTGTTGCAATATCCTATGCCATGCAGCCTCTAGAAAATTTCACTGTATACTCAGAATAAAAGTAAAAACACAAATAATATCTTAGTATTATTATGAAAAGTTTTGACCTTCTAGACCCCTGCAAAGGTTCTTGAGGAATCCCTGGGGTTCCTGGATTATACTTTAAGAACTGTGACTTTAAGGACTGGTATTGTGATTCATCTTCTTATTACATAAAGATGGGCTAACATGCAGGAAGAAGCACAGGATGCTTTTATTGGAAGTAAATCTTAAAGAATTTGATTTAGAAATATTGGGATCTAGCAGTATTTCCCTTATAAACACTGACAGTTAAACACTACCCAGTTGTCAATGTCAGAAAAATCATTCCTTTATACCACAGGTTCACTATGCTCAGTACAAAAAGAAAAATGTGTACCTTGCAAATTCTAAAGAAACTCTATATGCAAGGAGAGCTGAACAATGTAATCCCTTTGATACTACTTATTTAGATGATGACAATTTTACAAATTGTCATTCTGAAAATTAAACTTGCTATTTCTCTATTCCCTTTGGTTAAAAAACAATGCACCAGGCACTGAATATATTAAATTACAGAACCTTGCATTAACTCAGCTAGACCCCAGCGGGCCTGCTGAAACCAGTTTTACGGTGAATCCAAAGCTGCTTATTGGAATTAAATCAACACCTTAAACAATAAGGTAAACATTACAGATTTTGTTTCTTTGATAAACACTGTTGTCAGGAAATCTAAAATTCAAGTTTTATCCAAGTTATACAATAACTAATCTAGTCTATAGAATTTGCCACATATTACTATAGGTTTGAGAATAAGCAGAACTATCCACAACTTCTCTGCCAGCCTTAGATCTGAGCCACACACTCAGGAAGCTGTCAACAGTGATGTGTACTTACCACCAATGCCAGAACAAGAGTCCGCACCTTCTCCCCAATCTCAGGTGAGATGTCATTGCCAAACTGTTGCAGAGTAGTGAGAAAGCGTTTCAGCTTGCTGAGCTGCCGAGCACCACAAGTGGCTGGCAACTGCTGGTTTGTTAGTGCAGATGATGTGGAAGAGGCAGGACCATTGCTGAATCTCTGTGGTGGTGACGGGGCACCATTCAGGGTAGGAGGAGAATGGTTGATTCCATTGCTTACTGAAAGAAAGCCAAAATGAAAGACTCAGTTTTAGTGCAAAATATAAGGACCTTCATTAATTTCTTCTTGTTTGCACTTCTTCATCTATTCAATTTTGTGAAGCACATGTTCAAAGAGCATGCAAAACTGTTTCTGACCTCGAGGAGACTGCTGTTTAATGAGACGGACTATCAGGTAGAAACGAAAATAGAGTAACACAGAAGTGTTAAAAAGGAAGTATAGAGTGCCACAGGAGCACAGAGAAGGGACATCTAATTCTATAGGGGGCATGAGCAAGGATGGGTAGTTTTAAGAAAGACTTCTTGCAACAGGTAGCGCTTGAGATGAGTGTGGGACAATAAATCCTTCCAGTGACTGGACACTCATGCCCATCTTTTACGTCACATCACCTTCCCAGTCTCAGGGTCCTAAGGACACTAAGCAGTCAATTAGCAGGTAGCATGTGAGCAGGACAACCAGAGTTATGATAATGTGGAGGATATTTTTCTAGGCTATAGATTTAATGAATTATTCCAACAAAAAGGTATACATCTCTTTCACCATTCAGAATACTAATGTCCATTAGAGTCACTTTCTCTCTGCCTTGACAGTGCTAGATTAATACTGCCAAATTCTTGGTCATTTAAGTACAGCATCTTCAGGACTCCACAGAGGACATTCCCATTTTCTTTGTTTTTTTTTTTAAGAGATGGGGTCTCACTATGCTTCCCAGGCTGGTCTCAAACTCCCATCCTCAAGTGACCCTCCTGTCTTAGCCTCCTTAAGTGCTGGGATTACAGGCATGAGCCACCGCGCCCAGCCCCATTTTATATTTTTGATCAAATTATAAAAATGTGATTATAGTCACTTCTTGGTAGTTTTAATTTGGAAAACAATCCTAGACCTACATTTTTGGTGGCATGATGTAAAAACTTCCCTTGTCACTGAACCGTGAGATAAAACGACCTAGTTCTTAAGTGTCAATCCGTTTTCATGTAATTATATCCATGCTTGAAAAATCTAAGGTGAAACTGTACCTAAAAATATAAGAAATAATATGTCAAGACTTGAGTCATATTTAAAGAACCCAATCATTTAATCTTTACCTAGCTTAGGAAACTGACATTTACTTATTATATTTTGTCTAACAAAAACTTATTTTTATTTATTTTTTTATTTTTTTTGAGACAGAGTCTCACTGTGTTGCCCAGAGTGAGTGCCATGGAGTTAGCCTAGCTCACAGCAACCTCAAACTACTGGGCTCAAGCGATTCTCCTGCCTCAGCCTCCCGAGTAGCTGGGACTAACAGGCATGCACCACCATGCCCGGCTAATTTTTTCTATATAGTTTTAGCTGTCCGATTAATTTCTTTCTACTTTTAGTAGAGACAGGGTCTTGCTCTTGCTCAGGCTGGTCTCGAACCCCTGAGCTCAAACAATCTGCCCGCCTCGGCCTCCCAGAGTGCTAGGATTACAGGTGTGAGCCACTGCGCCCAGCCTAACAAAACTTATTAATCATGAAAAATCTTCCGCTTCTCTTCCTCTTCCTCTAAGCTAGTCATAGTCAGTTAACCATCTCTGTTCTTCTTAGTTTGATCCTTATTCAAATTTGACCTGGCAAGCTCTTCCTCATCCTATAGAGCTGTCACCTGTGTTAAGAATCATTCTTTCTATTAATAGCACTCTGGGAGACAGAGGTGGGAGGATCACTTCAGCTCAGGAGTTTCAGATCAGCCCAAGCAAGAGTGAGACCCTGTCTCTACTAAAAAAAATAGAAAAATTAGTTGGGCGTGGTGGCACACACCCATAGTCCCAGCTACTTGGGAGGCTGAGGCAGGAGTATCACATGAGCCCAGGAGTTTTGGGTTGATATGAGCTGTGATGAAGTCACTGCACTCTAGACTAGGCAACAGAGTGAGACTCTGTCTCAAACACAAAAACAACCATTTTTTGTCACACGCTGCTGTTTCACGTTAAGGTAGACCCTAGTAGACTTACTAAATCTTCTCTGTGCTGTTTATATACATGCTTCCACTATTTTACTTCTCAATGTATACTTATTTCTTTCTATATTTGAACTGCCTTAATAAACTGTGCACTTCTTGATGAATAGTACCTTAAACATCTATGTATACTGTAATTAAGTTTTGTAAACTGTGTATACTGTGTATACTTTTGCTTTGTTCATTTGCTAGCAGAGAGTAAGTGTTCAGAAAAATGCTGCTTAATGATTCATTGCAAAAAATACCAACAGGCTGAGAAAAAGAGGGTAAGTTCTCTTCTGTGTCTTTTTTTTTTTTTTTCTTGAGACAGAGTCTCACTTTCTTGCCTGGGGCGAGTGCCGTGGAGTCAGCCTAGCTCACAGCAACCTCAAACTCCTGGGCTCAAGCGATCCTACTGCCTCAGCCTCCTAAGTAGCTGAGACTACAGGCATGTGCCACCATGCCCGGCTAATTTTTGCTAAATGTATTTTTAGCTGTCCAATTAATTTCTTTCTATTTTTGGTAGAGATGAGGTCTCGCTCTTGCTCAGGCTGGTCTCGAACTCCCGAGCTCAGAACGATCCGCCCACCTCGGCCTCCCAGAGAGCTAGGATTACAGGCGTGA
>CAUYSK010051463.1:0-24397 GCA_963575035.1 Avahi laniger | reverse complement strand
CTTATATTGTTATATTTTCTTTCTTACTGTTTTTATGTTTTTGTTATTTTAATAATTTTATTAGTTCCTTAAAATTACTATATACTTTGCCAAATACTATTTCAGAACTTATGGTGCTTAATATACCAAGTAATTACCAAGTAGAGAGTCCAAAAGCATTATCTCAAAAATTAATATCAGAATTCAGGCTATAATAGCAAAAAAAATAAAAAAGAAAGAGGAAAGAAATAAAGAAAAAAAGAAGAAAGGAAGAAAAAAGAAAAACCATTCAAAAGTGCTAATTACTTAAAAATGTTCTATCCATAAAATGGATTTCTATGGAACCATTAGTAAGAATGAACAATATCTATATTATATTCATGGAAATGTCAACTGTATTAGGTAGGGGGAAAAGCAAGTTATAGAATATGATTAGTGTGGTCTTAGTTAAATCTATATATAAAATATCTATAGGCACACACAATTCTTTCTATATAGAAGAATATATCCAAAGAGTGGTTATCTTTGGGGAATGGGTCAGCAATGGAGGAAGGAGGAAAAGAGAGAAACTTTTACCTTCTACATTCTGGATTGTTTTCATTATTGAATTTTTATTTAATTTTATTATAATTATACACATTCTTTTTAATAATAAATTTAAAATACTCAAGCAAACACCAAGGCTCAAGAAAACTCAGAAAGTTAACCAGGTGGTCCTTCAATAAAGCTGATATCCTAATCAGATAAAATGAACTTGGACTTTGGGTCACACTTACACAAAAGTCTAAAATCTGCATACCTACTATCTTTTCAGTCCTTTAGTCTTTCATCCTAAAGGAAGAATTAGGCCCAAACTCTTACGACTGCAGAAAGTCAATATTAAAATACCAATAATGATTGACACCCAAAAGAGATCACACAGGTAGATTGTTGAAAAGAAAAATCAAAATTAAAACTCTTCTTCTGATATAAAACTCAGTCCTCAGGAGTCACAGAGGCAAATGTAAACATTAATTACACGGAAACTAGCAAGTCTTCCATAGAGTTCAAACATCCGAAATAATCTGACACTTGCCCTGTGTTTACTCTGTGTGGGGCGCCGTACTACAGGGAAATGACAGCGTGTTCAGGAAAAAAATCTCTGCATTCAGAGCTCATGTAAGCATTCCAAACATTCTCTCAGCATCAACTTCCTGGTTTTTATTTCTCGCTTAATTTAATAAGGACGACTGATTTTATTCTTCATAACTTTTACTTAAATTATGCATTTATTCATTGCTTTAGTCATTGTTTGAGATTTTATCAATTTAACAACAGCATAGTTTGTTCCTCAACTCATTCTGGGTTAATTGAATTCTTAGGGAGCAGCTTCCTCTTAGCTAGTTTCATTCTTAACCAAAGAAATTTGCATTCACTCACTGAGCCAGCTTATGAGTATCATAAAAGCTTCTTGGATATACGCATGAGTTTTTATGTACAGCTCTTGTTTAACGGGGGAGTGATAGACTCAGAAAAACATAAATATTTAGCATATTGACATATAGAGAGGCAGCCAGGTTTGATCTCTGCCCTGTGTTTCTACTTCTATATAATATCGCAGCAACACCACCTTTATTACACAGGCTTTTAAAAAAAGAGAGAGATTTTCCATAAGAGATTTGAAGACAAAAAAATAATAATAATAATAATAAAAAGAGAGAGAGAGAAAATAAAGTTCTTCTCTGAGAATATGAAAGTCTTCACAACCTCTCTCTGACAAACATAGTCATGACAGCAACATGTGCTAAACGCTTACTCCATGCCAGACATGCATTTTATAAAAATTATCACTCAGGCCGGGCACAGTGGCTCACACCTGTAATCCTAGCACTCTGGGATGCTGAGGTGGGAGGATCGCCTGAGGTCAGGTGTTCAAGACCAGCCTGAGCAAGATCAAGATCCCATCTCTACCAAAAATAGAAAAATTAGCTGGACGTCCTGCCCTATATTTTCAGCCACTTGGGAGGCTGAGGCAGGAGGATCTCTTGAGCCCAAGAGTTTGAGGTTGCTGTGAGCTATGATGACGCCGCTGCACTCTAGCCTGGGTGACAGAGTGAGACCCTGTCTCAAAAAAAAAGAAAGGAAAAGAAATTATCTCATTCGATCCTCACAAAAACCTATTATGCCCACTTTACAGAAGGGGAAAGTGAGACAGAAAAGCCAAGAAAGGGCCACTGCACTACTAATAAATGGAGTCCTGGAAATCTGACTCTAGAACTCCACTCTTAATCCCTCTGCTATCCTGCCTTCTTTTTCATGTTATTTTATTCAAAACAATTTCCTATACTCTCACTCCCATATAAGAATTAGAACACATTTGCCTAAAACTACTTTCCCCCGCTAGACTATAAGTTCCAAGAGGGCGGGAGCTTCACTCTGCACCTGGCTATATTCCCAACTTCTAAAGCAGTGCCAGGCGCAAAGTATGTGCTCAATAAATATGTGCTGAATGAACAAATGGGGACATTTCTGGCTTTCCCAAGAGAATATTATCAGACTGATGAGTAAACATCGTTCATGGCCAATACGTTTAAGAATTCCCACGGTTTAGTGCAAGTAAGCAAGCACAAGCTACTTACCTTTCTCTCCTTTATACTTCTCTATCTTTTCTACAAGTTTAGGTACAATTTTTCCACAGAGGTACTCCAGGAATGTCAGATTATCTTCATCTATTTTACCTTGTTTCTCGAGATATGACAGCAAACCTAGAGAGGTCTGCAAGAGAATCAGTGGAGTCACATTACTTGCTACTGCTTAAACGTTCACTTGTTAAACATCACTAGGCAACAGGTTTTGCATTGACGGTTAGATACAGTCTCCGCCTTCAAAGAGCTCAACAGTGTAGGGGAAAAGGCATTCCCAAGCAAATCTCTATACAATCTATATTAATACCAGATACAAAATGCACAACAGGTACACTGCTCGCTGTATTAACCTCAAAATAACCCAATGAAGTTGATACCATTATAATCCCCATTATTATTATTTTTTTTTTTTTGAGACAGAGTCTCACTCTGTTGCCCCAGCTAGAGTGCCGTGGCATCAGCCTAGCTCACAGCAATCTCAAACTCTTGGGCTCAAGTGATCTTCCTGCCTCAGCCTCCCAGGTAGCTGGGACTACAGGCACGTGCCACCATGCCCGGTTAATTTTTTCTATTTTTAGTTGTTTGGCTAATTTCTTTCTATTTTTAGTAGAGACGGGGTCTCACTCTTGCTTGGGCTGGTCTCGAAGTCCTGAGCTCAAGCAATTCTCCTGACTCGGCCTCCCAGAGTGCTAGGATTACAGGCGTGAGCCACCGCGCCTGGCCTATAATCCCCATTATGCAGATGAAACAATTGAGGCACAGGGGGCTTGCAGTAACTTGCCCAAGGTCACAAAGCCAGTAAGTGGCAGAGCCAGTACGTCTGATGCCAAAGTCTGTGTTATTAATCACTGAACTATACTGGCTCTAATCACAACTTTAAGTGATATCAGTGATGAGGGAACCAGCAAAACAGAGACACCAAAGAAATGGGAAAAATGTTTTCAACGGATTTTGAATCTGCCATTTTAAAAGAAAAAAAATTTCTAAAGTACTCCTGGCAGGTGGGAATCACAGATCAGCCAGCATTGTTGTAGCACTGAATTACACATGGGGTGGAAGGCGCCATCACCTTGTCAGTGATTAGGGCTTCTCAACGTATTCATCTGGCTATGAAAAAATTGTATGAACAAACTTACACTGGAGCCCACAGAAAAGAGTAACCCGACAGTGAGCACCCAACGCTAACTGCATACATCAGCATCGCAGGGTGAGAACCGGGAAGAAGGCTGCAGGCTGCATGTGGAACAGTGTGACGTCTGAAAAGGGACAGTGTACTGAGGGATGTCGGGAGGAGGCTGGAGTGCGGAGCCTGAGGGAGGGCTCGGCCGAGGCTGGAACAGTCACACACCACATGAGGAGTTCGGGCAAGTGCCCCAGAGGTCAAGGGCTGCCAGTGGCAGTCTTTAAGGAGAATAGTGATACGAACAGGTTTGTCTGTAAATAGAAATCTTGGGGGCTAGGCCAGAGGAGAACATACTGGCAGGAAGATTAAATACTCTGGTTACAGGGATGACGAAGACCTGGTCTGCAGCCAACAGGGGCCGTGCGGAGGAGGCACTGGGCATTTCTGGACTCTGACTTGGTGAGTTTTGGAGGTCCACTGGAAGCGGGTGAAGACATGAAGGAAGAGTCAAAGGTGCCTTCGCACGGCGATACCGCTCACTTATTCACCATTCACCTAGCGCACAGCAGGCCCCGCGCAAGTCGCACGTGGGGGGCGGTGACACCTGAACTGCATCTTGAAGGGGGCGGGGCTTTCAGTGACAATGGGGGAAAGGGCGTTCCAGGCAAAGAGGACCATGTGCGGAAAAGGATGAGAAATGGAAATCTGGCTGTCAGGAGGTTCTTGGTGGCAGCAAGAATAGTTTCATTGAACTGATGGGGGCTAAAGCCAAACCGGAATGCACTGGAATGGGACCAAGAGTTGACTTAGTGGAGAGAAAGAAGTTTAGCAGTAAAGGGAAGGAGGACAATAGAACAGGGCCGTAGGTAGAGGGAGCGTGCATGAAAGTGTGTGTGTGAAGTGTATGTGTTCAAACAAGGCACCCAAAATACCAGCCAACTCAAGGAGAGGCCAGACTTTCAAAGTCTTAACTGGTTTCTGTCCTCATTTGATCAAAAAAGAGAGTAGAGGCTGGGTGTGGTGTCTCACGTCTGTAATCCTAGCACTCTCGGAGGCCGAGGCAGGAGGATCGCTTGAGGTCAGGAGTTTGAGAATAGCCTGAGCAAGAAGGAGACGCCATCTCTACAAAAAATACAAAAATCAGCTTGGTGTGCTGGCGCATGCCTATACTCCCTGCTACATGAGGCAGGAAGATTGATTGAGCCCAGCAGTGTGAGGTTGCAGTGAGCTATGAGGACGCCAGTTCTCTCTAGCCAGGGCGATACAGCAAGGCTCTCTCTCCAAAAAAGAAGAGAGAGAGAGAGTACAAATTTTCAGGCAATTCCAGACACAGGTAGGAGGACCAACAAGGCAAGGAAGTGCGTGTGCCCACCTGCATCCCCAGCACACCGACAGCCTGGCCAGGGAATAAAGCAGGAGAGAGGAAGATTCACCCAGAGCTGGTCAGCTGGTAAAGGGGAGCCCCCCACACACTCCCCAACCCCTGGAAGCCCTGCACAAGGTTCTGCTATAGGTTATGTGCAAATGAGCTCTCTCTGAACCCAAAACAGAACTCATGTCTTGACAACATCCTACCTGGAGAAGGAAAAGGGGCCAGATCTGATTGCAGAAGCAAAGATGGAAATTCATTATACTTTGTAAAATGTCTTTTAGATGTTTAGTAAATGACACATGGGCGCACGCGCACACACGCGAACACACACACACACACACACACACACACACACGCACGCACCTTTAAATAGGGCCTGTACGTCACTCTAGTTTAAAAACACCACTCTGGCAAATACTAGCAGGAAACGTCTGAAAGTTCTTTTGTTTTGTTTCTTTGCTAAAAAGCTAGTAGGTTTGGGTGTGATTTCCTGTGCTAATTGCTGAGAATGGATTTCCTGACAGTTGTTCAGGTCTCTGGGGATGTGTGCAGGTAGCTATACTGCTTAAATTTCTAGGAAAGCTATCAAAGGGGAAGCCAGAACATCCTACAAAGGCGAACGTCATTTTGTCCATACGAAATTGGAACCATGTGAATTTAGAACCTTTTCCTTTCGGCTGAGGGGTGTTCAGTCCTCCAATGGCTGGTAAGTAATTTATCTCTGTGACAAAGCCTTTGCAGACAGCGCAGCCTCATTAAGCCCTGGTATAAAACTCATCTGTGTTGCTTAGAGGTTGTCCTTTGCACACTTCAGCACACTGGCCTGATGGCAAAGTCCAGTAGAAATCAGCCTGGATTATCTGAGGTGTGTAACTCAGCCACAATTCTGATATGAAGAATTAGATCTCCTTCACAATAAAGCTGAGATCATTTGGAATCCAAGAAGGAAGTACGGTTTTCCGCAATCTGATCAGATACCACCACAGTTTCATGCCACAGCTAAACAAGGTGAATTTCCTGTTACTGTTACACTAGTGAGAAAAACATACAAAATCATTTGGCTGCTTGAGCACAGGCCTTTGATGATTTAAAAGCTAATTTAGCAGAGGGGGGGATGTCTGCAATGCTTCTGACCATAGAAATGATTCTGTAGCCACAGACGTCTTCGGGTAGAGCGCCAGGACCTGTGTAGGCAAGAGGGGAAAAAAGCACATTCTCCAGCTTTTCTTAGAGGAAAGCCACCACTGCTGGGCGCTGAGCATATGAGGGCCTCCTTTAACAAATGACCTTTCTCTCACCCTCCCCAAACACCCCATGCTGTCCAGAGAATAAGGACTTCTGTCCTTGACATAGAGTGGGGTGTAACAATCAAAAGTGGACTCATGTTCCTTCTCAACCCAGACCCTGGAAAATTTGTGAGAGGATGCCCCAGCTTGGGGAAGAACGGTATCAGAATCATCTGCAGAGCTTGTCAAACTACAAGAATCTCCTCCAACATTGAGAAATTCTGCATTAAGGGTCTCTGTAGCAGGTAATTGTTTTGGACTACTGGAAATGTGAGCACTGAAATTTTATAGAATATCCTTACAGTGCTTTACAAAAATTATTCTCTAAAACAAGACTCCCTTATTTTGTAATTCCCCAAGAATTCTTGGACCTTTATAAAATGTGTGTGAGTGTGCGCACATGTGTGTGTGTCAACCCAGAAGCAATGAACACTCCAGCACCTCATTTGTGGTCTTGAAATGGCATCTCTCGTTAAAAGAAACCAGGGCTTTTTAGAGAAATGACAGACTCTGGGACTGAGCAGAAAGTGTATAAAATGAACCTGGGACATCTTTGCCAGAGAGCAAAGAAGCCGTCAGAAACTAATAAGGTCATATCAAAATGACTTAGAAACCAAGTTGAAGAGGCTCCCCCCCTGGGCAAAAATGGGACACTTTGAAATTCAGTAAGGATAATAATTACAATGGATTGAAACTCCTCATATATGTTTATATAAATCCATGAGTTCAAATTTATATATATTTTATAATGGGTCACCTTCAGAGAATGACAAGAAATCAATCAACTTGAAAACTGGATAAAGAGAAGAAAGAATCAAGAATTTATATATAAGTGGTATCACTGAGTAGCCAAATAGTAGATGGGGGAAAATAAAATGATAGAATTTTAATATCTCTGTTATGCAATCCCCAAAGAATCAATATATAAAACTGTTGAACATCAATAGTTGCTAAAATCAAAACAGAGGCATCGTGTACCTCCTAATGAAGAAACAGCACAAGACCACCTACAGTCTTCCAAAAGGATCTAACCCGAGTCTGACGAAGCCCTGCCTAGGCTGCTCATGTGCAGGAAATGCACGATGGAGGGACACGCCGCGCTCACCAAGAGTGCGCAGTCAGCAAAACCCAGACTGGGGAAAACGCTGCGGACCAACTGCCCAGAGGTTCTTCAACAGACGCATTTTGAGAAAAAGAAAGATTGGGAGAGGAGAGTTTGGACTATAGACTAAAAGACACTTGACAGAAAACATTGGGCAAAACTAAGCTTGAGGTCCAGGGATGCACAGTCAGTGATAAAACTGTAAAGAAACATAATATAATAATGTGGTTCTGTAAAAGCCAGGGGAGCGGTTACTTCCCGGGGACCAGGAAGGGGCTGTGACTGAAATGGGGCTAACGCAGAGGGTGTCTGGAGGGGCTGGCAAAATTCTATTTCTTTTTATTTTTGTCTATTTCCTTTTTAATTTATTTTTTTCTGTCTCTGCTGCTTGAATCAGAATCTTTGTCTTTTTTTCTGTCTTCTTTTTATTGTGTTCCATTTATTTTGAAAACACTCAACAGAGAAACATATCTAGAAAGTTCAGATGGCACATTATAAAATGTCATTTTGCTAAAGCACAAAATTTAATTTCTTGACATAGGTGATGGTTTCAAGGGTATTAGCCTTATAGTAATATATTAAGCTGTTAATTTGTTTTATATCATTTTCTGTGCCCATGTTTTATTGAGTTTTTTTAAACAATAAAAATCCCATAAATAAAAAGATTAAAAAAAGAAAGAAAGAAAAAAGTAGAAAAAACAAAAACAAGTGCAAAAAATAAAAAGCACAGAACTTCCAGGAGCCCCCTAAGGAAGAAAAGTAGTAGATTCTGACAAAGAGCAACAAAATCTGTGGGAATGCTATAAATCCCCATCCAGTGCCTCACTTCATCCTGCTAATCCTCTTAGTTATTTATGGTAAAATCCCATAAATACAAAGGGTTCAGGCATCTTTCTCAGAAAGAAAGAAGGAAGAAGATCACATCATCCCATTCATTCATTCACGCTTTCATTGGGATCACCTGAGCACCACTGTGTCATGGACTCTGCAAGGTACTGGGGCTACAAGGATGGGTAAGACTCAGTCCCCAACCCCAAGGAGCCTACAGCCAATCTTTGGGAGAAAGGAAGCCCAAGAGGGAGAACAAGGATGACCAACTAGAAGAACACAACAGTGGAGATCCCTGAGGGCTCTAACGAGGGGGGTAAGGGGGAAAGACTCAAAGGTTTTAGCTGAAACAGTATTAACCTGCTCAGATCTACAGATCTGACACCAGGAAACATGCATAAGAAATTACTAACATAGTCCTCATTTGATCTACTAGATGTAAATCAGTTTCCCACTCTTCAGTGATTTTATTTTAAAGTTATTTGTCAGTAATGTCAGTTGATCTGGGAGAACTACACATACAGTCTCAGGAGCCTTTAATATTTGCATTCAGAAGTTGGGTAGTGATCCCCTTTAAAAAGCAAAAAAAGAAAAGAATAAAAAAAAAAGTTGGATAGTGAGTTCATGGCTGTTCACTTTATCACTACATTTCATAACTTCCATACATATTGCATGTACTTTTTATATTTTCAAACATTCCACAACTTAAAATCTAATAAAAATAGCAGTTGAAAAATACAATTAATGTTTTAGGGTAAAATATGAAAATCACCCCCTTCTCAAATTAACTACCTTGCTTCTCACAAGTTGTTATATTAGTGTCAAAAGAAAAACATAAAGTTTTGAGGGCCAGGAGAGAAACATGCAGCTACTTTCCTGCCCTTAAATATGACTAATAGAGCAATACTAACAAACAATAATTATATTAATGTTAAAAACATTACTATTAATTCAAAGCATATGAACAGCCCTTTAAAAAGCACATCCTCAAACTCTCATTTGATTTTCACTGAAATCCTACATGGGAGATGCTGCAAAGTCCACCAAAAAGGACATCCAGGCTTCCTCAGAAACCTCATCCAAAGTAGAGGATGAACAAACAATTTCTACTCTTGCCATCCTTTACTGATTCCGCATTTCCTCATTGTGCCCGGAACATTTTTACACCATAAAACACGGTGGATGCCAACAGCAGTTAGCATTTACTGCATGGTTGTTACCCTGCCGAATGTTGGCCTTATGCTAACACTTCACGCACATTGTTTCATCTAATCCTCCCAACAGTCCTGAAAGGAAGTAGTATAATTGTCCAGTGTTTGACACATGAGAAAATAGAGACTCAGAAAGGTTCAATCACTTGCCCCACATCACCAGGTTAGAAGCAGAACCAGGACTAGAATCTAGGCCCATCCAACACCGAAGTCAACTTTCCTAACCTTGTATGACCTTGTCTCCCACAAAAAATAAACCTCCCTGAAAGCATTTCTCAGCACCCTCCCAATCACTGATTAAGGCCATGCAAACACAGACCCCACTCTGTGTAGCTCACTTACCATTGGGATTTTGGGAATCGAGTCTCCCAGCAGGAAGATCATGCTCTGTAAGTTCTCTGGGACGATGCCTTCTGACAGTTCATAGAGCAGGTTTCTAAGACACACACCCAAAATGACAAATAAAGCCTCACACTTGCAGAGGACACCACAGTAAATCAAATGCTTTTATAAATGCTTCCTGCCATTTGAATGATCCACTCCGTAAGTAGACAATTATTAACTCCATTTTATAGATTCAAAAATGAAAACTTTGAGTTTCTAAGTGACTTATT
This sequence comes from Avahi laniger, assembly GCA_963575035.1. NCBI lineage: Eukaryota > Metazoa > Chordata > Mammalia > Primates > Indriidae > Avahi > Avahi laniger. The sequence goes on along the minus strand of CAUYSK010051463.1, from coordinate 14,258 downwards.
TAAATTAAGATAATGGCTGGCTGCAGTGGCTCATGACTGTAATCCCAGCACTTTGGGAGGCCGAGGTGGAGGACTGCTTGAGTCCAGGAGTTCAAGGCCAGCCTGGGCAACATGGACAGACCCCATCTCTACAAAAAAAAAATTTTTTTAATTAGCCAGGCCTAGTGGCACATGCCTGTAGTCCAAGCTATTAAGGAGGCTGAGGAGAGAGGATCGCTTCAGCCTACGAGGTCAAGTCTGCAGTGAGCTACAATTGTGCCACTGAAGCCCAGCATGCGTGACAAAGCGAGACCCTTTCCCTAAAAATAAATAAATAAATAAATAAAGATAACACAACAAGAAATAGAGGCAGGCCTTCTGATTCCAGCCTAGTGCTGTTTTTCATCACACTAGGAAGGCATAAAACACAATGGTGGCATGCCCACGCGTTTCCTGACTCCATTCTGCAGGGAGATTCAGGCTTCCCTGGTAAGCCCTCGGTTGACAGGAGCTGATGCCAGCCCACATACAGTCAGCCACATACAGAAAAAGGAAGGAAACTACCCCAGCTTCTGAATAGTCATGTCTCCTACAACCAGAAGAACTGAATATTTTGTTCACGAACTAGCCAGCCCTGTATGCCAGAGACCATCCGTCAGGTGTTTACCCAGCAGAATGGAAATATGGGTTTTTGGAATTCAACATTCCTTTCCCTGACCAGGGTGGCTCAGATCCTGGGCGCCAGCTCTAGTGCTAAGGCTCAAAATGTTCTCATCACCCTGACCTTAAACACCCTTCCAAGGCTCCTCCTGCAGGGTTCTGTGATGTGGACACTACGTTAGTGGACAACTTAAAACACTGTCATCTAAGGTCTGACTCATGATAAGCCCGCTGCCTAAATTTTACCTCTTTGGGAAAATGCTTATATTTTATCTCTCTGGATTTCCACTCAAAATGTATAAAAATCTGTAACTAGATATGGCATCAATGGCATCTCTCCCTACCCCAGAAACACATCTCCTTTTTCATCTGCTTATTTAGCCCCGAGTATATATTACTCTCTTCTGGAGATCCCTGGACACGGGTAGACACACCAGTGATTCCCAGGAGAAGAACTGTCTGCGAGAGTTGAGGCTGGTAACCAGGAAAAGTGTGGGCTCTGCGATGCGGAGGTGGGCTTCGTTGCTAGTGAGAAGCAAACACAGGGACGCCACCTCCAGGCCCAGAGCTGGGTCTTGAAGCTTTGCTGACCTCCCTTCTCATTTCTGAGGCTGAGAAATCTCCTGGTTTAGAGTCTCCTTGTTTATCATCCAAGGAGGCAGATAAGAAAAAGATCTTACTTCCAGCTTCCTTTCAAAGCCAGCGGCCAGAATGAATGTGAGACGCCTTCATCATAGACCCATCCTCACCTAAACAGAGAGACCTTCCTTTGGGTGGGCAGCAAACTCTTCACTTGCTCTTTGGTGTAGCTGAGGTGCTTCAGCAGCGATTTCCACTCGAGGATATAAAGGAGTTCCGCAAGGAAGAAAGAGTCTTCCTCACGCAGCAGCTCCGCTGCCAAGAGTAGATCAAAGATATCCAAGGCTGAGCTGGACGTCTCCAACTTCTTGTGGGAGACAAAGTCCTGGCAGAGAAACTTCAGTTTCTCCACATCCTTGACCCCCAGTTGTGAATCAATAATCAGAAGCATCTCTCGAAAGTTCACTTTACAGTTTTTATCTGAACTGGAACTCAGACATTGACCTTGAGATGCCATGGCCATTCTGAAAGAGACAGAGAGGTGAGGCAGGGCATTAGAGAGTGAGGACACACAGCACCCCGACTTCCCAGGCCCTCCCCCAATCCTAGCCTCCTCTGTTCCAGGCATTACACTTTCCTAGAAGTTGTGAAAAATAAAAATTATTGTGAGGCTGCTTCAGAAACCAACAGCCCAGAAAACTCCACCCCAACATTTGCAAGTTAGAAGGTTTGGAGAAGTTTTTATTGGAACTCAATATACCCTGATTTCTCCCAAATCAAAATGTCACCAGCAGGAAATACTCAAGAGAGAGGAGGACATAATGCAATTTCTCTCACACCTGGTATCCTGATTGGAACTCTCAAACCCAAAGTTCATTACTACCAAATGGCAGAAATAGCCCTTGGATGTACACGTTAAGTTTTAGAGACAAAGCAATCCCAGGGGTTATCCTTCTGAAGGATCTACCAACCCAAGGACATCGAGGCGCTGTAGCAGTTGAAGGGAAGTGTCACACAACTGGCTCCATTTTGCTCTGGGCCCTGCAGCAATAGCCTTTAGGTTAAAAGCTTCTGCTTAATTCTGCACAGAGGCTAGAAGAAAGGTGACAATCGTCCCTTTTCCAAAACTAACTCCCGGGGACATAAGAAAAGTATACACACAAGTAACAATGCTATGTTGAAGATTTTTAGAAACATCCTGACCTTTGTCCTCCAAAGTGAGTTGACCAAGAGCAAAGAAGTTTTATAACCTCCTCAGACCCTCATTGACACCCAGATGTCTGCGGTCCTTGGTTACTTTTTGCAACCCAATCCCTCCTTCCCCTTCCCTTATGATAAAAAGGAGCCTAAAGTGCATATTAACTTAAGGTGGTTCTTTAGACATAAGTCCACCATCTTCTCAATTTGCTGGCTCTCCAGATAAAAGTGACTTTCTCTGTCCCAAGACCTTGTCTCTCCACTTATTGGGTGTCCTGTAGCAAGTGGTATAAGCTTGAAATTGGTTACAAATTTGGCAAGACCCAGCCAGGAGTGGCTGCTCACTGCCAGCTGACCCCATCCAAGGGAATTCTTGGGCAAGTCCCTAGCAGCTGCTGGGGCCATTTGTTTCTTGGACTTCCCTTGGTTCCCTGCAAAGGCACAACTACCCTAGCCTATACCCATTGGAGCAAAGAACTGACAAATCTCTGTCAACGGACTTGATTTGGAATTTGTAGGGTAAGTCACTCTAGTGTGTACAACCAGGAACTCCCTTCCCCTCCAGTTGGGCTTTTCCCTGGAATAAGCCACTCTGTTCTTGTTTTTGCTAGGGTATCTGGATGGACTCTTACCCAATGTGTGAACAAGTTCATTTGCATTTGTTGATTTGGTGCCCTCCGGCCTTTTGTTTGAAAGCTCTTGAATTTCTCTTTGTATTGAGTATTAACCTGAATTGGTGTATGGCATGTAAATGTACTATTAGAAAATTCAAAGGCATGCCAGGTTTTCTAGGACTCCAGCTGGCTACATATCATGGCCCATTCTTGTGCACGTGTTTAGATTGATGGGCAAATTATATCAAGGAAAATTCAGAGCTCAAACGGTCAATCTGCCACCGTAAAGTTAAAATGTACAGGCTGGGCCAGGCGTGGTGGCTCACGCCTATAATCCCAGCACTCTGGGAGGCCGAGGCGGGTGGATCACTCAAGGTCAGGAGTTCAAGACCAGCCTGAGCAAGAGTGAGAGCCATTCTCTACTAAAAGTAGAAAGAAATTGTCTGGACAACTAAAAATATATATAGAAAAAATCAGCCGGGCATAGTGACACATGCCTGTAGTCCCAGCTACTCCGGAGACTGAGGCAGGAGGATCGCTTGAGCCCAGGAGTTTGAGGTTGCTGTGAGCTAGGCTGACACCATGGCACTCTAGCCTGGGCAACAAAGCCAGACTCTGTCTCAAAAAAAAAAAAAAAAAAAATGTACAGGCTGTTAAGCTGTCTCTATTTTCTTTTCTTCCTACTTTGAATCTGCTGTTACATTCTACTTATGTTGAGATGAAACTCACTGTTTATGGTAATAGTAATTCAAGTCTACTTGGAAATCTTGGTTTCCTATACAATTCAGCCAGTTCTAGCTAAAATATCCACATTGAAAACTCATTTGAAACTGAAGAAAACGAAGGAGTAAAAGAGGCTTTTTTAAACTTAAATCGTGGGCCAGGAATGGTGGCTCACACCTGTAATCCTAGCACTCCAGGAGGCCAAGGCAGGAGGATCACTTGAGGTCAGGAGTTTGAGACCAGCCTGAGCAAGAGCAAGATCCTGTCACTAAAATAAATAAATATATTAAAAAACTTATGTTGCCATGGAAACTGCTTTACCCAAAACTTTGGTCCACAACCTTCATTAGACTATCTATTGGGGTAAATAAAGTTTAGCCATGCGAAAAGTTCCAACTTTTTAGGTATAATTTGGACCCAATCATCTTTTGCAAACTGGTGAGTCTATATTATTATCTCATGACTAGAATTCAGAGGTAAAAACCACTAGATCTTTGTGGGCATATGTGTATATGTGCTTAGATATGTTTAAGTGTACGTACATGCATTATGTTACATGTTTTGTCCACTTGGTACCAAATTGGCTTATAAATAAAGGCATGCTCATAAATTTAGTAAATAAGTCAAAATGCTTTTCAGGTTCATGTGACTTTAATAATCTTTAATAAATAAAGCTAGTTTTTAAATTATTGTATTTTAATGTTTTAAAAAAAACATTAAAATGTTTTCAAATTGTCAGCATATGTTTTTGCCTGAGTTTCCTGGTCATTTTTATGTTTTGCCTTTATTAGATGTTTTAAGGTATCAGGGTTGAAACAAAGTTTATAAAACTATAGACCCAGTCAAAACCAAAATGATCATTGTTTGTGTGATTTTTGAAAAGTAAGACTAATTTAATATCATTGGTTTAATAAAAACAGCTGAATCTTCTGAGCTACTGGCAAAATACCCATATATTTAACTTCAAGGTACCTACTTAGACAAATATCTAATATTCACCCACAGGCTATAAAAATGGTTAACAAAGAGAATAAGTTAAAATGATGACTAGCTTTGTCTAATATCTCAGTTTCATAAGTAATCTAAACTGCTAAAAATGAATAAATTGAGTAAATTTAAAATGGGATTAATACTGAGGTGAACTTTTTATGTAATTTGGAATCTTAAAGTTTTGTTAAATAAAATAGTAAATATCCTTTACGTGGATCATTTCTAATTAACAGAAAGACTACATTATAAGGAAACATGTTTTCTAAAAATTATAAAATGGCTCTCATCTAAAAATACTGATATATGACAGACAAGTCCTGATTCGTCCTTCTTAGGTTTTCACTAAAATTTAAAGTCAATAAAAATTAGAATTCTGGTTTTGGGGGTTTTCTTGTTTTTTGTTTTTTGAGTTTTTTGTTTTTTTTTTTTTGAGACAGAATCTCGTTCTGTCACCTGGGCTAGAGTGCAATGATGTCATCATAGCTCACAGCAACCTCAAACTCCTGGGCTCCACCCATCCTCCTGCCTCAGCCTCCCAAGTAGCTGGGACTACAGGCATGCACCACGATACCCAGCTAATTTTTCTATTTTTGGTAGAGATGGGGTCTCACTCTTGACCAGGCTGGTCTCCAACTCCCAACCTCAAGTGATCCTCCCACCTTGGCCTCCCAGAGTGCTAGGATTATAGGTGTGAGCTACAGCGCCTGACCATGAATTCTATTTTTATAATTTAGTCAATATATGAGATTCTATATATAAAGAATATCAAAGAATAGCATGCCTTTAATGAGAAAAATTATATAAGAGACACAAAATATGTTCTCATTAAAAATAATTTTGTCTATTCAGAGGTTATTTAAAGGTTGATTCAAAATATAGATTTAAGGCTGGCCAGGTGTGGTGGCCCATGCCTATGATAGGGGAGGCTGAGGTGGAGGATTGCTAGAGCTCAGGAGTCTAAGACCAGCCTGAGCAAGACCCTGACTCTATAAAAATAGAAAACTTAGCGGGGCATGGTGGTGCATGCCTGTAGTCCCAGCTACTTGGGAGGCCGAGGCAGAAGAACCACTTGAGCGCAGGAGTCTGAGGTTGCAGTGAGCGATGATGATGCTACTGCACTCTTGTTTCCAAAAAATATATATATAGAGATTTAAAGAAAAATAAAAACAAGATAGAAAGGAACCAGTAAAGTAGGAGAGAGAGAGAGAAAGAGACGTGAGAGAAGTTATAGATATAAAAATATATTTTTAGTAAGAAAGATTAAACAGAAAAATAAGTAATTTTGTATAAAAAAGAACTTTTATGGTAAAATTTTGTCCTAAAATAAATAAGTGATTATTTAAGAAAGGGGAAATTTAGGACAAAACAAAAAGTCCAAATATGTTGTAGTTGCTCTATGTAAGTTATGATAAGGTTTATAAAAGAAAATTATGAAGAAATTTTGTATGTGGTCAAATTGGCTGTAATTAAAAAGAAAAATTTAGAGTGAAAACAACAATATTTTCTTCAAGTATTAATTTGCTCTTAATGAAGTTACATGACATATTGATTTCAATTCTATAACCTGTTTCCTTTTTTATTATTATTATTTTTATTTCAGCATATTAAGAGGGTACAAATGTTTAGGTCACATATATTGCCTTTGCCCTGTCCAAGTCAGAGCTTCAAGCGTGTCCATACCCCAGACGGTGCATAGCGCACCCATTAGATGTGAATATACCCAACCCCTCCTCACCCCTCCCCCTACCTGACCCCTGATGAATGTTACTACTGTATGTGCACATGAGTGTTGGTCAGTTAATACCAATTTGATGGTGAGTACATGTGGTGTTTGTTTTTCCATTCTTGGAATACTTCACTTAGCAGCATGGGCTCCAGCTCTATCCAGGATAACACACGAGGTGCTAGATCACCTTTGGGTTTTTTTTCTTTCTTTCTTAAAAACTTCTCAGACTTGTATGTCCAAAGTTCAACTTCTTCTATGCCTTGCTGATTTCAGCTTTTTCTCCCCTTGAGAAGGCCTACGGTGGTAATTCTCACCTTCGACTTTTTCATCAGCTCCTGTAAATTCTCTCCCATGTGCTCCTAAATCTGTTGTTATGGCCTGATGCTAAAATGTTTTATTTTAAAGGTTTAGAAAAACAATGTTTTCCCTCAGTATGACTTAATTCTACACTTGGCTTTTTTTGATATGTCTAAATTATTTAATATGGTCAGAAAACTTCTCGAGCTGTTGCTGAGTCATTTGTTCTCCTACTCAAAGTACTAGTTTTTCTTATTCACATTCCCTTATAATGTATTGTACACTCATGACCCTACATGCACTCGTGCTGTGTATGGCTAATTCAAGTACCCTTTCTTATCAGGTTTAACTTCCAAGTTGTCTAAAGGAGCTTCCCATGAAAAAGAAACAATCGAGTTACAGAAGGTTTTTCTTTACCTTTTGGGTAACTGGCTTAAAAGAAACAAAGATTTTATGCTTTATCAAGGTAATTCCTGTCTTCTCTTTATTAGATTTATGACTAACTAGAAAAACAATTTTAAAAGGAGTAAAGTTTTTGCATCCCTGTGAGTTCCCACACATTAAAGTCTCTTGATGACGATCACTCTAGGTTAAATAAACAATCATTATTTTATAGTGATTTGTGATTCTATTTTGAACAAATGTTTTAAACTTTCAATATTTGACAAGCTTTCTAATATTAAAAATTTCAAATTACTTCAAACTAACTTTTGATGTTAGGGCCTCTAAAAGTCCAAGAAAACATAGAAGGCTTATTTGGTATGTTAAAGCTATAGGGAAAACATTGCCAAATTTGAAATGGTATTTAATATTCCTTGAGTTACAGGTATCTAAACATGTTATTAATATGTGTTCCAAAATTGTATGAGATTCCTAAAAATCTGATATGTCTTGGTATATGTTATCAATAATAATTATGATTACTATGTTAAAGTGTTATGTGCCACAGAAATAATCAAATTTCCTTTGTGTCTTTCACCATGACTATTTTAAGATTTTTGTCATCCACAGACAATTGTTGTTTTACTTTGGTGTTTTTCAAAAAGCAATTTATAATGTCTACCTCAAAAAAAATTCATAGAAAGGACTCTGATAAGTATTCTTGAATACTCATTGGACTAGGTAAAAGGGTCTCTAATTAAAAAGCTCATGCATTCTTGAGGACTGCTAACCCAATATCTAGCAAAACAAAAATTAATTACATGGGACTGAACTGATAGAGGACTAAAATTATTCTTTTATGACTTTTTGCTTAAAACATTACTATTTCTTTATGCATTCTTTTCCAGAGTCAAGACAAAAATTAAGTAAATAGCAAAGTTTACCTGGTATCTCCAGAATTTGAAAACTGCTCAATCCCACGGGCCCAGTCTGTTCTCCATCACCAATGCCCTGCTGCTAAAACTGTACAGACATCCTCCCTCTGGACCTAGGGACTATTGTGGAAGCGGTGGGTGTTGGAAATGGTAAAGGCCAATTTTGAGGAATAAAATTAGTCCAGACCCTCCAAATCAAGGACCTGCGCACAAATGCCTAAACAGTTGGCAAACTGGGGGACTTTGCCTCCTTTCTGTCCATCCCAATCATAGAAATTTTCCTGCTTCCCAAACACTTAAAAGAGAATTACTGGCTGGGCACTGTGGCTTACGCCTGTAATCCTAGCACTCTGGGAGACCGAGGCAGGTGGATCGCTCAAGGTCAGGAGTTCGAGACCAGCCTGAGCAAAAGCGAGACCCCCGTCTCTACTAAAAAATAGAAAGAAATGATCTGGACAACTAAAAATATATATATACATACATATATATATATATATACACATATATATATATAAATTAGCCAGGCATGGTGGTGCATGCCTCTAGTCCCAGCTACTTGGGAGGCTGAGGCAGAAGGATTGCTTGAGCCCAGGAGTCTGAGGTTGCTGTGAGCTAGGCTGACGCCATGGCACTCACTCTAGCCCGGGCAACAGAGCAAGACTCTGTCTCAAAAAAAAAAAAAAAAGAGAGAATTACTAAGGGGCAATCAAAATACATGATGACAGAGCCTTCTTTATTGTTGTTCCCAGTTATGGGGTTTACAAATAAAACTAGGATAAAAACTTATCGGCCACTTTTAGGCTCAAATGGCTTTAACAAAATGCTTATGTTTTATTTTGCAAATTGCTACAAGTCTACAGCTAAAGCCAGGATTATAGTAACTCAATGTTTATAGATAAGTTAATTTTGTTACCTTGCCTTTGGTATTTTGATTTTCGTTCTTCTGTTGCCTAAAAGGTTGCAAAGCGTTGATGAATGTCTATCTACCTCCATTCCCATCTGGTCCAAAATATTTAATTGGCTGTAAGCCTTTGGTCTAAGTCCCTTAGCCACAGGCGTCCCACTGAGGGCCTGGATGGACCTGGGCAGGTGGCCACACCACCCTGGCAATGATGGGACAAAATAAAAGTATGGCCACTGATGCTGCCTCTGGCTAATCTTGGCCAAAATGGGAAATTGTAAACTAAAATAAAATTCTAAGGCCCCCAACCAAGTGAACAAACCCCCTCTTGGCCAAGGGGACCCCAGAAAAATCTTAAACCTGAGTTCCTGGCCACGAAGGCAAGTGAGGTCAGACGTGCCTCATTATACCCCCTCCCTTTTGGAGTTTAACATTAATGTTAAGATAGAGATCATAACACTGATAGAACAGACTCTGTGACAGTAAGATACCAAATTTTAAACAGAACCTAAGACCATGCCAGGCAAGGATTAAGTGCTGCTCCAAAACTACAGATAAAAGCACTCAGTTACTACACTGACAACACGCGAATGCAGGCTCCACACCCCGTTCGGATTCCCCCGCAGGAGCCCTGAGTACCTTTGGCAGGGGGAACAAACTGACCTTTTAATGGACATGGGTGCAACCTACTCAGTTATTAACACCAAGTTGGCACGAAAGGCTTCTCTGTCTATTCCCATTCACTTCTTCCCAAGTCCTATACAGAGTAAAAATTGTATCTGACCCATCTCAGACTAAGCCCTCTGTGTGTTTTTAGATGTGCCACCACAGAAAATGATACAGCCAAGGGGATCCCTCCTAACCTATGAACTATACTAGAAGCAGAACTAAGAGGTCAATAAGCCAAAAAATAAATCAGGATGATTATCATTTCAGTATGAGTTGGATACAGACGAGACCCTCTCGAGGGTTGTGTGCCCCTCAGAGATACATTTTTGTATGCAGTTGGAACAAAGGCCGATGGGCCTCGCTCTGCCTAACGCTCTTCAGAGATTATGCCTCAAGGGACTCACAGTGACCCCCTTTTCTGTCCTTAACAGGTTGGAGGTTGCCCACTGGACCAGTTCCCTAAAATTATTTACCAGACTAGCCAGTGACCTCCTGGGGGAAATTCCAGATAGAGATAAATATTTCTTTGGCTACTCCATCCTCCCTGCTCATCAACATGTACTGAGAAACTTATCTAAAACTTTAAATGTTACTGCCAATAAAACTGCCCTCACTCCTGCTAGTCTATGAAAATCATTTGACTCTCTTGCTAAAGCAGTGCTTGATAACCACATTGTCCTAGACTATATGCTTGCAGAACAAAGAGGAGTCTGTATGGTGGCTAACACCACTTGTTGCACTTATATTAATTCCTCCTCTGAAAGAGACAAAAGATGCACATTGACCAAATTAGGCAACAGGCTACCTGGCTCAAACAAACTTTAGAACACCAAACAGGTTTAAGATTAGACACTCTTGGAGACTGGTTTACAGACCTATTCTCTTGGATTCCCAGTGCAATCTGGTGACTTCTGGGATGCATTCATAAATTAGGCTTCACTGTTCTTCTTTTGGTTACGATGCTATACTAGCAAAACTTATTGTATTATATATTCTGCAACCAAGAGCTGTACGGGTCTGACCACAAGCAACAAAACAAAAAAGGAGATGCCTGTGATTGTTCCTCCAAACAAGGGCACTAGGAAATATTTCCTTAGTCAGATCAAACAGTTCCATTCCACAGTTGCCCCTTGTCCACCTTGCCCAGCAGAAATTAGCCAGTGCTGAGACGCCCCTGCCCCAATTCCACAAGATGGCGGAATGAACCTTTGACTGTGGGGAAACTGTAGCAGCAGAAGGGAGCTTAACACAACTACCTCCATTTTGCCACTGGCCCCCTGCGGTAACGTCCTCTAGGTCAAAAGCTTCTGTTTAGCTCTGCACAGAGGCTAAAAGAAAGGTGACAACCAAGCCTTTTCTAAAACTAATTTCTGGAGAGATAAAAAAAAAAGTATAATCCACACACAAGTAGAAACATCCTGTCCCTCGTCCTCCAAAGTTAACTGACCAAGAGCAAAGAAGTTTTACAACCACCTCAGCCCTCGCTGACTGACGTCAGTTGTCTGCTGTCCTTGGTTACCTCTTGAAACCCAACCTCCCTTTCCCCTTCCCTTAAGATGAAAAGGAACCTAAAGTTCATACTAACTTATGGTGGTTCTTTGGGACATTAGTCCACCGTCTTCTCGGTTTGCTGGATCTCGGAATAAAAGTCCTTTCCTTGCCCTAACACCTTGTCTCTGGACTTACGGGCTATCCGGCAGCAAGTGGTACAAGCTCGACCTCAGTCACAGCACCATGAGGGATGTTTGTTACATCCGTAACTTCACACTGTGCCCGGTAACAGGGCGGGCCTGCATCTCGCAGAAGGGGAAGCCCTAACCAGAGACCCAGAAGGAAAGGCTGGTTTCAGACAAGAGTACTCAAATCAGTGTAGGAAGTTACAAATTGCATAAGCTAACGTTTCCAACAGACCAGTTCACAAACTACAGTGTTCTCTACACCAAATTTCATTTTAATCAAAGGAACAATGCACTGATAAAATTTTCCTTGTAATGGTATTTATTCTACAAGGACTTGAGGTATATATTTATTATGCAAGACTTGGCTATGTTTAGAAACAGGAATATATTTCTAAAGGAAGGAACATGTAACAAAAATCAAAACCTCAAGAACAAAGAATGGTTATGTTGAGGTAGTATAACTATAGATAAAACAGGCCAACCACAGTGCCCCATAACTATAATCCCGACATTTTGGGAGGCTCAGGCTGGAAGATTCTGTCTCTCAAAATAAAGAATTTTTAAAAAAATTTTTAAATAAATAAAGAAAAGAAAAATATATAGATAATACAAATTTGGGGGGCTCCCATGTGAGTTTCTCAAATTTTATGCAATAAGCATATATTACTTGCGTTGTTAGAAAAAAGGAAATTTAAAAATGCCGATTTTAATGGGATCATTCATGGGTCTTCTCTGCTAATAGCCCTGAGGTCAAGCGAGTGGTTTCTTGAAGATACCTTTCTATTCTACCACATCAGACATTCGCCTTAAGGTTTCTTAAAGATTCTGGTCTCTAGCTATAGGGAGTCTCTGTGGATTAACATATTTCTGGTGGTAAAACGCTATGTTGAAACCTTCCTGGTTTTTTATTAACTTTCGTTTTTCCTAGCATGGTAAAGAAATCCAGACAGAAATAGCGCCATTGCTGACATGAGTTTTTACAAGTTTCTAAGAAAAAGCAAAGGAAAGATCAGAGCGTAGGGTTGGGGGGAGGGGGGAAAGTGTTACTTACCCACCTTCGGATCAAGTTCCACCAACCCTCTGGAGGTTCTAGAGGAAACTGCTTGAAAACAAAGTTTTTGAGAAATTAGAATTCTTTTGCGCGGGAAGAAAGTTCAAGACCTGCTGGCTGTTTGCGTGAAAACTGGATCTTGTGGTCTGATATTAATTTCCTGGTTGATGTCATCACTGCCTATCTGCCTTTTTCCCTCCCCTTTTCCTGCATGAAGATAACCCTGACAAACAGCGTCCCCTAATGGCAAATTTACAACTTTCTTTCTCACTGTAGAACACAGGGTTTTCCCAAAGGCTCCTGGACATGAACTCCTGGAAGCCTCTAAGTGTTCCACCCTTTTCTTTGGGTCTCAGTCCCCTTGGTAAGTCAAAAAGGGAAGTATTTATTTTCCTAACCATTTCCTTTCCCAAACTCACTTCACCTTTAAAATAAAACCAAAAAGCTCATGAAATAGTCATCAATCATCTTGACCATTTCTTAAGTTCAAGTACAAATAAACAAAATGTTTTAAAGATGAAAAAAGGGGAGATAATGAACTATAATCCCATATGGAAGCATTTGCAAGGAACTCAACCGAATAATGGTAGACAAAACTGACAATGTCTGCTCTCACAGCACATTCAATCGTGCAGCAGAGAGACCTTGAAGATATCATTTCTAATTATGAAAACAAAACCTAATACTTACATCGCAACTACCGTGTGCTAGACACGAGCTATTCACAAATATTTATTGCTTTCATCATACCAACAATCCTCTAAGATAAGTACAATTACTATGACCCCTGCTTTAAAATGTGGAAACTGAGGCACAGAAAGGTTAAGTAATTTGCCCAAAGTCACACAGTGAGCCAGTGGGAGAGCCAAGATTTAAACTAGCAAGTCTGGCTCTAAGTCACAGCACTATATTAAGCTAACTCAAATGTGCAGAACTCTGGGAAGACCTACAGCATCTTAGATGTTTTATCTCTGGAAAAAAGCAAGATTTATGATGCTTTGATTTTCAAATGTGTTAAAGTGCCTTTTCCATATGCTAGGCATCATCCAGAGAACTTCCGGGTTTAAGAAAGACAAGCCCTAAATGACATTGCACAACAATGTGAATGTGCTTAATGCCACTGAATCGTGCACAAAACAGAGTTAAAATGGCGAGGCACAGTGGTACGTGGTTATAGTCCCAGCTATTCAGGAGATGTAGGCAGGAGGATCGCTCGAGCCTAGCAGTTCTGGGCTATGGTGCCCTATGCCAATCAGGTATCCACACTAAGTTCAGTATCAATATGGTGACCTCCCAGGAGCAGGGACCACCAGGTTGCCTAAGGAGGGGTGAATCAGCCCAAGTCAGAAACACAGAGGTCAAAAATCCTGTGCTGATCTGTAGTGGGATTGTGCTTCTGAATAGCATCTGCACTTCAACCTGGGCAACACCATGAGACCTGGTGTCTTTAAAAGAAAAAGATTAAAATGGCAAGTTTTATGTTCTGTAAATTTTACCACATTTTTTTTAAAAAGTAAAGAAAGACAAGCCCTAAATCCTGGTCTTCTATTCAGTTTTTCTTATAAATATTTCATTCCTTGGACCATTTCGGGAGACAATTTGGTGAAACTATCACTCTCTCCAATCCTGTTCATAAAGTACATGAACTCTTTCAACCTTTATTCAATAATATTAAACAGGCCGGGCACGGTGGCTCACGCCTGTAATCCTAGCACTCTGGGAGGCCGAGGCAGGTGGATTGTTTGAGCTCAGGAGTTCGAGACCAGCCTGAGCAAGAGCGAGACCCCTGTCTCTACCAAAAATAGAAAGAAATTAATTGGACAGCTAAAAATATATAGAAAAAATTAGCCGGGCATGGTGGTGCATGCCTGTAGTCC